>PVJA010003693.1:0-92682 GCA_004027025.1 Myocastor coypus
CTAGCATGCGTGGGTCCTATGCAATGGGCAGCAGGCTGCGCTGGAATGTGGCTCCGTGGTAGGGCTCTTGCTAGCATGCGTGGGTCCTATGCAACAGACAGCAGTCTGCGCTGGAATGTGGCTCCGTGGCAGGGCTCTTGCTAGCATGCGTGGGTCCTATGCAATGGGCAGCAGGCTGCGCTGGAATGTGGCTCCGTGGCAGGGCTCTTGCTAGCATGCGTGGGTCCTATGCTTGATTCCCAGCATTGAAAATAAATGGTAGCAGACCTAGAAATGGAGCCAGAGCGCTTTAGAATCCAGACGCGAGTTGCGGGCTGGCCACAAGCGGGAGTCTCTCATGTCCTTGCTGTACTCCCGAGTCTTCGTGCTGGAAGGTCTCATACTCAGAAATGAGTACCTGGTGTCTCAGGGACCTCTGTGGGCCTCTGCCCCATCTTCTGCCCCCGCAGGACAGGAACCTTGTCACATGCAATGGAGAAACACCAGACTGGCTCCCCTTGAGCATGAGGGGAGGGTCCAGGCCCAGCCACTGTGAGAACCTGAGGACAGTGGCTTCCATTTTCTTCCCTCAGGCCACGGAGCACGGCTCTGCAGGCGGCAGCAGGTGGCGTGGCACGCACTGGTGGCTCCTCACTCAAGACCAGAGACATGCCACTGCATCGCTGGGCTTGTGAATCCCTATTCCCTGGACATGACTTAGATTTCCACAGGAGCCTACAGTATGCCCGGGTCCTAGATGCATTTCTTTCCAAAGCATCATGCCTCCCCCACGGCTCAATGGCCTGGCCTCTGAGAATCCTCAGAGGCCCAGTCTCCGCCCGCAGTTCTAGCAACCACATTCAGCCTGACTGCACTCTCGTACTTGGCCTCCCTTGCACTAAAAGCAGGCGCAAAGATGCCCGAAGCCCTTACTACTGATGCTAAGTGCCCCGGCACATGAATCCCACTGCGATGTCTCTTGGCAGGACCCCAGGCAGCATCCACACAGGTGCTGAGCACTGGCCTCCCGGCAGCAGGGCTCCCAGAACTGCTGCTCTCCTGGAGCAGGGCTGACATCCTTTGATTCTGGATGCTATCACCTCTCCAAGTCAGAGCTGCCCAGAGCAACTCGGGGGCCATTCCATGAGCAGGCCTGGTTTTGAAGAACTAAAAGAAAAGTGGTCCTGTTCTGTCTTCTCCCCTCTTCCTGCAGCCTCAATGTGAGCCCCTCTCCAGTGAGTCAGGGGATCAGCCCAGCCTGCTCACCCCACACATCACCCTTCTCCACCTCCATCTCTGTCGCCCCTGAAGGACAAAGGCCAGTGCGGCACGGAGCTAGCGGGTAATCAAATTCATGCATTCATTCCTCCTGACTCCAAGCAGAATTTCCCAGACTCATCTCAAGCCAGGTGAGGTCATGGCTTCTGGAACTGAATTTGAAATTTCACACAAAGAACTGCTACCCAACGCCCAGACACTTCTGGGGTTGTGGTTCGTTAATTACTGCAGATGCCATCAATTTAAGTGCTGTACTTTTTGAGGCCTCTGTTTTTCTCACACATGGTGTCAGAGAAGCCATTGATTTAAAAAACAAACAAACAAACAAACAAAAAACTGTAACAATCTATTGATAAATTACCTGGGAAGTTAAAAAGGAATGAAACAAGACAGGCTATACTAAACTATGTTATGCTATAAAGTTGGGATGTAACTCTTATCAAACACACCCCCAGTCAGTGCTTATTACCAGGCAGTGGTAATAAATGCACCCAAAAACGCAGCAGGATATGTCCAAGCAAAGGCAGCATCCCCTCCTCGTGCTGTCCTTCCTGTGCTGGGCTCTTTCCTCCTCCTCCTCCTCCTCCTCCCTTCCCCTGTTCTCTCTTCTGCCCTGGCTCCACCCCATACCCCTCTTCCTCCTTCTTCCCAGCCCTCTCCTTCTCAAGGCAGAAGTTAGCTGTACGTAGGGAACAACAGCAGTACAAGACATCTGGGGCACTGTTTGTCCCCAGCGGTGAGGTTTGAGGTGAACAGTGGCCTCTGTGCCTGGTCACAATCTTGCCTGCTCTACGCACTGCACATGTGTCCTGGTGCAGGAGAGGAGGGAGCAGAGGGCCAGCCAGGGCCAGTACTGTCCTCTCTTCTGTCATTTCAATCTCCTGCATGTGGACAGAGGTCATACTGTGAAGACATTCAGGGCCCCAGTAAACAGAGAAGGTCGTGAGGCAGGCCGGTGGGTCGGGTGGAAGGGCTACCTATGTAGTTTATTAAAATAAAGGAAACCTCAGGCCTCATCTTGTGATCTTAGGGGAAGTCAGTCATGACCAGTTGTGCAGTTTAACTTGCTATGGCTTGCTTACATCATAAATACAAACTATCTTTGATAGGTTTAAACAATGAAGCACCTATTTGCAAAGGAACAGTTGGGCTTTTTTAGAAAAGGAATGTTCCGACCCTGTCCTCCACAAGCAGGCTGCAGTGTAAGTCCTAGGACCGGGGCGCAACACAGAGAGCCGGAGCCCAGGAGGAAGTGTGAGTCCTACGCTTCTCACACCAGGCTCAAACCATCTCCTTCTGCCTTTTAAATCAACTACAGATTTAAACACAAGCACCTTGAGTGAGTGGGGGTTCCTCCCTTCAGAACGAGGCACCCCTCCCTTCCCAGCATCCTCCCTGCAGAAGAGAAGCACACACATCACAACCACATGCACCCTGCTTGCCAAAAAGAGGCAGCCTGGCTGTGTCAAGGGTGGGAGACGGAAACAGATTCTACTCCTGGCCAACGGCTCAACGGTCCATCAGGGTATGCTGAAGATGTTTTTGGAATTAGTGTGTAGGCAGACACGCCCTGTTTACCTTGAAAACCTGAAAAAAACAAAACAGCAGCATCTACAGGGGTGGTCTCCGCCCCAGCGGCGCCTGGGGAACCAGCAGAGGTAACTACCCTCCCTTACTCCCAGCTGCAAAGGGCCGAGATGTGAACTTGTATAGACAACTCAGGGAAGGAGCAGCCTGGATTTTCGTGGACCCTAAATCCAAATGAAAATAATCTTGCTTTGCATTGTTTTTCCCTTTTCTTCACTACTGGGGATCGAACCCGCACCCTAATACAGACTAGGCAAGGGCTGTACCCCGAAGTGACACCCTCAGCCCTCACCATAGCTTAACAGTGCCCTTCATATCCAGAAGAAAATGAGCCAGTAGCTTACGCCTTGGCAGCTGGCCAGGAAACCAAAGCGAGCAGGCAGCAGAGTGTGGCCAGGCAGGAGAAGCCTGTGCCGTGGCACAGATACGAGAGCGGCCGAGCCCAAACGTCCCCGGGCAGCTGTCACGGGCACCAGCATCCAGAGCACGCGGCAGCCCTGACGCAGGTCACACACACCCTGCGGAGCAGAGCACCCCCCCCCCCCGCCCCCCGGGGCTCTCTTACCTCCAACATGGGCCTGGCACTATCATGGACAGACAGAATGTGTGTCACCTTGTTCTTGCTCAACTGTTCCACATCTCTGGCATCTGTCATCGAAGACAGGGATGGACATTTTAATATTCTCTGTGAGCTACCTGCCCAGGAGACAATACAACATGGCTTGCAGAACTCTGCCCTGAAATTCCTCGATCGCCATACCCAGAGTCCAGACCTGAGGGACCCAAGTGCTGCTTTTCTGTACTCTGAATTTACTTCAGACTGCTACAGCTATTGAAGAGAAGTGTTACACTGCTCTTGAGCGGAACTTAGGTTAATAAACCCTGCAGTCATGATGGCTTTTCAAAGGAAATGACACTGCAAGGCCATTTTACAGTGTGTGTAAGCTACTGAGTCTCAGGCCAGTCTTTTTTACATGAGATACATAACAACAAAGATGTTTAAAAAACTTATAAACACTGCTACCTCTTACTGCTTAGTAACTGAAGTTGAAAAATATAAACACAGAAGATCCGCTGACTTCCGGAGATAGAAGAGGACCCCTGCTGGGTAGGTCACAAACGGGCAGGGACGGGCGTGGGCAGGACCCTGCTGACCAGGGCTGCAGCTACGCCGCAGCAGAAGGAACAGTAGACCCTTCCCAGAAATTCCAGGCAGGATCCCACCAGGTAGCAACTGGCTATGCAGTTGTGAGCAAGGGAGGGTAAAAATTCCTCCCCCACCTGTAGGAAGAAGGGTGCACGGTGTGCTGCCCTGAACGGGACGCTCTGCGCGTCTACAAACGGGGCATCCCCTGAGAAAGGGGCAAGAGCCTGGCGCTCCTGTGGGGCTAGCTGGACCACATTCTCTGAAATGATACAGGGTGGAAAAGATCGAAGTCAAGTACTTCATTACCACGTCACCAGAGACTACTGAGTGGCATGGGAGAATCCTGAGCCCAGTGCTAAGCTGAGGACAGAAGCCAGGGTAATATGACATTGTATAACACATACTACATAAACTCACTGTGCAGAGACAGGTGGGGACAAGCACGAGCGGGGCCTGGCGCACTGACTGTGAAGGGTTGGAGCCACTGCCGCTCTAGCAGTCTCCATATGCGCAGTTCTAAGGGTCTAACAGGCATCAAGCTTTGAGGAGGGGTTGCTCTAAAAGGTCCATTCCTGGGCTTTCTCAGTTCCGAGTCTACTGTGGAACCAAGGAATTGACACTTCTAGCGAGCCTCAGGACCAAGCACGGTATCAAGGGCACCATGCTGAACTCGCCAACACCAGAAAAGGCTTTCAGGGCAGCGTAAGGCTGCCTCCCCGTAAGGCGAGTGTCCCGGTGCTCCAATCACCACAAGCCTCAGACCTGACACGTGTAGCGGCCGCCACACTGGCCAAGGGCCACTTCTGGGCATAGAATCATCTCAAAGAGCTTCAATTAGGGGGTGCTCAGTGTAGATCTGAAATGTTCCCCAAGAGTCTTTGAGGTGAAGGACCTATTCCCAGCTTGGCACCCTTGGGGACAGGAGACACTAGGAAGAAATGGGGTCATGGGGCTGGGAAGACAGCTCAGGGGAATAAGTGCTTGCCTGGCAAGCACAAGGTCCTGAGTTTGATTCTTGGTCCTATCAAAAAGAAAAAAAAGGGGGGGGCAGTCTGGTGAGAGGTCTGGGCCTGTTGGGTGAGCCTAATGGGGAGGGGACCCAGATCCTCCGCCTTTGCTTCCCCGCACCTGGCTGCCAAAGGCTGAGAAGCGGCTCCCCCCACGCACGCCCACCTTGGCCTGCTCCTTGCCACAGCGCCCGCAAGGCCAGACAAGCAGGGACAGAGACAGCCCCATTAGCTTGGATCCCACACATAATCTGGAGATGATTTAAAGTTCATTTTTTTAAATCTTGAGATACATTTAAAACATCAAAATATAAAGTATGTAAATAATCTAGAGAGTACTTAAAGTACCGAGGAGGACGTGGACCTTGGTACCCAAGGGAGATCATGGAGCCGACCCAGGGGATATCGCGTGGCCGTGACACTCTCCTTCATCTTAAGACTTTCCTGGGAGTCATGCACACGCACACCATGAAGATGACCCTCTGACAGCGCGTGACCTTCAGACGTGCGGCCAGCGCCGCCGTCTGACCTCAGGTCTTCATCTCTCCCCAGATACAACTTCACGACAGGTTAAGATTTGTAATATGTGGTTTGGGGGTGAAACGCTCTGCTTGATTTGACACAAGGCCAGCAGGATGCTGGCCTCGCAGAAAAGGGAAGCGGGCGTGGGCAGCACTGCCGCCTTCCCTCCCCTCGCCGTGCCAGCCGCGCCACGTGTGGATGGACTCGCCCTGCCTACCTGCGTAGGCGGCCCTGCGCACGGCCTCAAGCGCACACAGCGCAACGCACTGTGTGGCGGAGCGCCCAACCTTTCACTTTAGCGGCCGTCAAACTGCTAAGCCCTCTGAGGCGCGTGGTGGGTGCTGTCTCGCCTCAGTCATCGCAAGCCCCTTACACGGCCACAGCCCATCAGCTCAGGCCAGCTCGTCCTGGGCACAGAACGCTGCCCTACGGTGCTCTACGAGGGACAGCAAGGCACCTTGTGGGGCCCACTGCACACATCCAATTCCCAGCCCATCCCACAGCACTGAGAGTAAGACCCTGCACTTCCTGCTAGGACATCGTCCCGGGCACGCCAGGCAAAGCTTGCAGCCCAAGTTGCAGCCCCAGCCCAGAATCTGCGTTTCAGTCAGAACCCCCCAGGTGCCGTGCACCCTCTGTACAAAGCAAAGGGCCCAGACCTAGTGACCTCTGACCTGGTGGTGCCAACAGGACCCTGTCTAGTGTGGTACCAGGATGCTGTTCCTAAGCCTGAAAACCACCCAGGAGCCTCTCGCATCCAGACAAAATTCTGGGTGAACAGGGACAATGGGAAACGTACAGGTTGGAATTCACGGGAAGAGTTCTAGGGCACCAGGCTACTAGCCAGGAGCACCCTGGATGCGGGGTCAGAGAGGGGGCACACTCTTTAACGTATGTCTGCCATGTCTGAGTAGTTCTGTTTGTCTTCCTGATGTGCCCATGTGACTTTTATCATGAAGAAAAACACATTTTGTTCTCTGACAGCAGCGCCTCACCAAGAACAGCCCACCCTTTGCTAGTGACTGCAGACCACACTTTCCTCTCTCTGCCCACTCTGCCCCAGCCTCTGGACTCGTGCCCTCTGCTGCCTCAGTTTACCCTACTGGCTTCCTTCCACAGGGAGGGTGCTGACACAGTGACGGTCCCCTTGGAGCCCTGTTTGACACTGGGATAGCACATGACTCCCTTAGAAGACGCTGTCTTCAAAGAGCGGAGTGATAGCCACGTGTGTCCCTCGGGAGGGGACCTGAGCTCATCGGTGTGTGGATGCTACAGACCCTAAGGCGCAGGGATGCCGGCGTGGCCACAGGAATCGAGTGGCCGGGCCACATCCACTCGAGTGGTTCAGTGGATGGCCAGAACCATGCCAAATAAAATTAACTGAAGATGAGTTCTGCCAACACACTTCCCTAGAAAAGTGGGCCCTCCAGGGACAGAACCCCCACAGGGTCTTCAGAGGTGGGGTGGGGGGGTGAAGTGGACAGAGGCTGTCTCCATAGGCAGCACCCCAGCCCCACCCCACCTGGCTCCACTCCAGTGTGTTTCCCGTCACCCTTGCTCCTGAGACAAGAATGTGAGCACCAACGGGCAGTAAGCGTCACCCTTGCTCCGAGTTCCACCTCCCTCTGAACGCATAACTCAGAGCTATCCAGCATCACACAGGGGCTGCAAAGGATGAGGGTGTCCAGAATTCTGAGTTAAGGGCTCGTGGGGCCAATCTGCCTGGGCTGGGCTGACTCTTCCCAGCTGGACCCTCCTGGCTATGAGATGGGAGCTGAACCCCGAAGGTTTCTGTGCCTCACTTTCCTCATCTGCAAAATGGGAAGGATGTAAGACAGCCAGCCCACTGCGCTGCCCTTAGCACTGCGTCCTCAGTACACGCTCAGGGCAGTGCCAGGTGAGGGCGTCGCACTAGCTGTGTGTGTGTTCTACGGCTCCTGTGGGGTTTGTTTAGGGTGCAGCCCTGGAAGCCAGGGAGGCCATGGTGTCTGGCCTTCAGGGAGATGAACTTTGGCTGTGGCGACAGTGGCCATTCTCTCCAGAGCAGGCTGTGTGCCAGCAGCACCTTGCCACTGGGCCCTTCTGTAAGTGAGCTGCTTGTTTCTCCGCCAGGAGCCTGGGTCACGCAACAGGTCCTCTAGAACGGCGAACTAAATGAGCTTGTTTGCTCTCGGCCTCAGACATTTTGTGGTAGCAACAGAAAATGGACAGATACGTGATCACTGAAATCAGAGGGAGGCTCAAGGCGGGAGCATGGGCTCTGCTAGCCTTGCCTCTGAGTGTCTTCAGATCCACACTTCCTGGCAAGATGCTCAGCCCTGGCTCCCTGCCCCCAGCACCCAGTGAGCAGCGCCAGCTCCGAAGGTGCAGGCCGCTGCAGACTCGAGCTCCGCTCAGCTGTCATCCACATGGCGGCCCGCGAGCCCACCTTATGGGCAGACCCCGCCCTGAAGCTCTGAGATCCCCTGCGTGTCTGGAGGGGCAACGCTCCCTCCTGTACTCCTATCCTACTCCAGGTTTCCTGAGGTCTTGCACGGCGAGGGCTCCCCTCTGCCGGCTCCCTAGCCCTAACCCTGAGCTGTTCGGAAACAGCAGGACCCACGTGCGCTCTGGCCTGGAAGGGGCCACTCGTCCTTGCCCACAGCCCTTCGCTCTGCACGCCTGGGTGTGGCTGTGCACTGGACCCAGCACGCTGCTCCTGAGAGAAGCTCAGCGGAGCATCAAAGACCTGGCTCTAACGCTGGGCTTGCTTGTGGCGCAGAAACTGCGAGGTGCTGGAAAGCCATTGCGACGTGCTGCCAACGGCACTGCAGACTGCCCTGTAAGGGAGCCTCAAGAGGGAGGAGGGTACGCAGGGAGGACGAGGAGGAGCAAAAGAAAAGAAGGCAGGAAGAGGGCAAAGTAGAGGGTAGGGCGAGTGAGAGGGGAGGGCCCTGGCGCGGGAGGGTGCTCTCTGCTGCTCTCCACACGGGGCTGGGCCAAGGGCAGAGGCGCCGAGGGCTCATTTGGTCTGCAGGGCAGGGCGAGGTGACCGCCACAGCACGGTTGACTGCTGGCTCCACGGTCCAGGAGGAAGAGGCCGGCTTCCAGGACCCAGCAGCCCACCAGGAGCCGTATTACAGAGGGCAGCTGGAGTGGAGCAGGCTAAGAGCATGGCCATCATCTACTGGGCACCGCCATGGCCTAGGAGGCCGTCATTGTCCCCACCGTCCCCTGCACACCCAACTTGTGCCTGTGTGCACATGTCTGGCTCATGGCCCTTCTGCACCTTGCAGGCCCCTTGCTGTCTCATCCTTGTGTCTGAACGCTGAAGTCTCCGAAGAGGACGTCAGGACGTGTGCCGAGGCCCAGGGGCCCCGAGGCCCCGAGGCCCCGAGGCCCAGCGCTCGTCCTGCTCCCAGCTTTTTGCCAGGGTGCGACCCTCGGACCCAGGAGGCACTCCTATGCTGCTGAGAACTCAGAAGACAAGTACAGGATTTGGTTCCAAAAGTTTTAAATGTTTTCCCAACGCTACGAACGCATGTTGTTCTTAAAGACGGTGGCTTTCTATGGGTCAGGCTAAAGCTCGTACACTGCTGGTGGAGTATAACATTTTGATTGGTATTTATAAAAAATATGATTTTTAAACATGCCTAGAAGTTGTAAGAATTTATCCTAAACTGTGTTCCCACCCCATGAAAGTAGGTAATAATAACTTGTTAAATAATTCTCACAATATTTATTTATCAACTCCATGGCAGCAGCCCTTGGCCAACGCAGCACAAGGCATTAGCTCTTTCTAGCAACCAGGAACTCTGCAACTATTTTTGAACATTCTAGGTGTGACTGGTGGCTTCGGGGCCACGCTCAACACCCTGGATGAGGGCGGGTGGGTTATGATCCCGCGCAGAGAAATGGCCAAGGCTGTATGCTCTGTCACGGTGCACGTGAACTCTCAAATGTCACCTGCCAAGAGCTGCCAGAACACAGACAGCGGTGGTGCACTCTGCTCAAGCCCCAGCTTGCTGGGGGAAGAAGGAGAGCCCGACTAGCTGGACGCGTGTGTGGCAGCGGCCCACACTGCTGGTCCCAGTCACCACCACTCCCCTCACCAGGAGGAGCCTGCGCCCTACTCGCAGACTCAGAGAGCCGCCCAGCACTGGGACTAAGCACAAGCCTGGCGCCCGCCACCCAACATGCTCTGTGGCTGAGTGAAAAGCACCCAGTCAGCAGCTAACCACAGATCAATAACGCGGCTCATGGCAAGCGAGCACTTGCCAGAGGTGAAATCGTTTCCCAGGCAATTAAAAAATAGGTTTGTGAAAGCTGATTATCAATAGTAAGCACATGAAGCGGAGGAGCCACAGGCTGGCCGATGCGCCAGTTGCACCCTGTCCTGGGATGAGAACATTCCAGAAGTCTGAAGAGTGGCAGGGAGGACCCCAGGCCGAGTGGGGCCTACACACCTCATTCCCCTTGGCCAGCTCTGGCTGGGAGGCCGGCAGGGCTGCAAAGGGCAGCTCCTTCCAGAGCAGATGTGTGTGGGCTGAGCCTGCCCTCTGCCTGGCCCCATGAGCGGGAAGTCAGGCTTGGGCACAGATCTTTCAGTGGTCTCCTCTGCAGTGGGAAACAGATGTGCCCTGTCCACGTAGTGGAATATTACTCAGTCTGAAAAAGCGAATTCAGACATGTGCGACAAGGAGGATGGGCTGCAGACCCAGGCCCGGCGAGGGGCAAAGGACAAGTACCACGTGATTCATGGCCACAAGGGCTGTGGCTAGGGAACAAGGAGCCAGTACTGAGCCACGCACCTAAGAATGGCTAGGGCGGGACACCCCGCCTCATCTGCATTTCACCGCGATAATTAAGGAGAACTCACCTTTGAAGTTGCCGATGTACAGGCCAGGCAGGATCTAGAAGAGAGACACAGGTGTGAGTGCTGCAGACACCAGCAGCCAGCCTCGCGCACGCAGGAGGGGCTGCTCCGGGCACACGGGTCATCCCCGCACATCCTGACAGGGGCACAGAACCCGAGCGTGGGGCCATGGCTTTGCTTGGGGACACTGCGGGGAGGGGCCAGTCTGTTCCTGTGCCTGACTGCAGAGCTCCGCAGGCACCAGACAGCGTCCCCTTGCGCTCCAGCCCTATGGCCCTTGAAGGACGAGTTGTCGGGTGGCGCACGCACAGGCTGAACCCACACAAGGCGCTGACAATGTGCACGGCTCCAACACGCTTGTCTTTCGAGGCCTTCGTGGGAGCACTATGAAGTCTACCTGCAGACACTGCACCCACCGGAGCCAGAAATACATCCACAGCAGCAAACACACCCAGTGGTTTTGCTGGTGTGGATGCCCTGGCCACACACCCTGTGGTCAGTGCTGACCGCCCTGCTCCTGCCTCTCCCAGGCCCCAATCCCGTCTCCTCCACGTACAGACACAGCCTGGGGCTCCCAAGGCCAGCACCCCTAATGGCCCAATTTTTCAAAATAGCAAAGGAGGCTACCGGAGGTGCCGCAGGTGGCAGTGCCCATACAGGACATCACCTGCAGGGTGCGAGGACAGCTCTTCAAGGGGCAAACTCAGGGCCTGTGTCCTGGAGCCCAGTGGCATTTGCCGAGCCCATGGCCATGAGAGCTGACCACTGCATCCTGAGTCCTGCTGCTTCTCTGCTGGGCCAGTGCTTGAGCCAGTCAGTGACTCTCCAAGGAATGGAAGAACAGATCACGTCAGCTCGGCCGGAGAAGACGAAAGACAGAGAAGGAATGCAGGATGGCAAGGCGCAGCCTGCAGCAGGCCTGGCCAGGGGCCAGACACCGCCACCACCCCCCCAGGCTGGGGCCTGGGGGCCTGGGCTGAGTGCTGGGGCAAAGCCTCAGCCCCAGCCCCAGGGGGGCAGGGGTACAGACAGGAGGTCTGGATGTAGGTCGTGGCTCAGAGGAGAGGACTGCGGACAGCCACCACAACACCTTCGAGCCACACGAGCACAGGCCAGAGGTGTCATCAGGCCACTGTGGGCTGCAGGATCCAGACCAAGAGAAAGTGCTTGAGTTTCAGGGGCTGCAAGGAGCACATGGCTCCTCCTCAGCGCTGCACTCAGACTCTGGCTGGTCTCCACGTGAGACTATAGAGTGGGCCCGAGGAAGGCTGGCTCCCAGCAGATGCCACACGCCCAGGGACAGTTCACCGTCTACGGCAGTCGGCTCCTAACTCAAACCCTGGGCCCCACAGAATCCGACCTGTCTCCTTCCTGATGTTAGTAATCCCAGCCACAGGGGAGGAGCAAACAGTCAGATGACGCAATCTTCCGGCAGAAAGATGGCTCGAGCAGAGCAGGCAGGCAGGCAGGCAGGCAGGCAGGCAGCGCACAGGGAAAGGGAGTGCCGGCCTAGTGAGGACAGCGAGGTGCTGTCTCTGCGGCTCACCCTCCCTCCGGGTTTCCAGGCCTCTCTACCATCACCCTCCCTGTACCCGTTTCTCCATGACCCTGTTTTATTCTCTTCCCTACTTCTAGTAGAGGCAGAAAAGGTGCTGAGTTCTCATGACAGGCGCAAGAGAAGCATTAAACCATCCAAAGGGTACAGCTCCAGGCCCCAAATGTCACCTGCCTCTGAACTCCACCTCATGAGGACCAAGACACAGTCAGACAAGCCACACTGAAACCCCAGTAGGGCCTATCTGTCGTGGCCCAGACCTGCCCCAAGTCCAGCCTAGAGACTGGTCAATGAATCAGGGGCGATGGAATAGCACAAACCACAGAGCAACAGGGCTCTGGCGTTCTGCTGGTCCAAAGGGCCCGGGTTTGCTCTTATAAAACTGCCCAGGCTCAGGCAGCAAGGCGGAGTCTCTGGCAGAAATGCTTTGCTTCCTCGGGGGCCACCCCAGTGGCCAACACCTGCCACACCCAGGCCCCCACACAGCAGTGCTGCTGTCTCTATTGCAAAGGGCCAAATCCTCAAGTACAAAAACACGCTTACGTCCCCAAGGATACTGTTCCTAAGGCAGGAAATCTTTGCAGTTTATTTTTAAACAAGTCTCTTAGTACTGCAGGATGCCATGGATCTGAGAGCCCCACCCAAGCAGATGCAGGAGATAAACTCCTAGCCAGGAAGCCAGGGCCAGGCCCTGTGCACAGGGTGGGGGCGGTGCCTTTATTCTGCCCAGCTCAGAAAGGACTTCCTGGGCTTCAAAGCCAGGGAGGATAGGGAAAACTTGGGTAGATTCCCTGAAGGGCTGAATGTCAGAAACTTTCTTAATGTCATTTGGCCAGGTCACACTGAGCCAGGTCAAATGTGTAAAGGGAAGAATCTGAGGTACTTCTGTGTGCTCTACTATCTGATCTGCTGGGGCGAAATAAAATTGCACCATCAAGAGCAGAGAATGCTTTCGAGGGCTGGTGGGAGGAGAGGTCAGAGGCTCTACTGTGCGCTGCCCTTCGGCTGGCCTCCTGCTAAGGGCTCCTCTATGGATTTGGGGGGCAGACTCTTCCTGCCCTCATTTCTCACAACAGGACCTGTGCCTTGATCTCAGCTGGTGTTCAATAATATGCTCTGATGGGTGTGCAGGGAATGGACGGATGCGGGGGAATGGACGAGGGGCGATTATAAAGGTGGCCAACTCACCGCTGCTGCCCGGGGAACCACAACACTAGAGACAGAGTCTTGACACCACCCAGCCTTGCCGTGCTAGACACGGCTGCTCGGCCTGGCAGCGAGGTCCCACCTTTGCCAGGTGTCCAGCTCCAGATGCCACCAGTCCTTGCGGACTTGAGACGCGCAGCCCTGGGCCAGGGGTTCTCAGCCGGGCACAAGGCTGTCTGTCAATACCTAGAGACTGTGTTGACTGTCACAAGGGAATAGACGGAGGCCAGAGCGCTGCTAAGCGTCTGCAGTGAACAGGCTAATGCCACAACAAACAATTTCAAGCTCCAAGGGTGTGGTGGCTGCGGAACTCTTGCGCTGGGGACACACTCCCTTCGGACTCAAGCCTTTCTTAGCTATGCCGTAACCTCTGCACAGAGGAAAGGGCCATTCTACTATAGGCGTCAGGCACACTGAGGACCTGATGACGTAAAGCCAAGGACACTAACAACAGTTCATAAGAACGCACCCTCATGCTCGCATTTGCTCCTCCCAAGAATCTGAGCAGACTAGCAAGGGTGTCATTATACTTCATCTTGACAAAATGAGGAGCTGGGCGTAAGGGGACCGCCGAAGGCCTCATACTTATAAACACCTATGCATCAAGAAGACAGAGAAAGAGACGCTCAGAAGCATAAGTCCCATGTCAAGGCCACAGTTCTCAACTGGCGGGGTGGCGCCCAAGTCCTGGGTGAGGATTTTGCACAGCTTGGCCCCTGTTAACAGCCCTGTACTTCTGCTGGAGATGGGACAGTCGCGCTGCCAGAAGGCCCGGCGCCATCGCCATGCACCAGCTTCGCCTGAAAGACAGAGCAGGGCTCCATGCCCAAGCAGGATGCTTTCAGGGGTCATGAGATCTGCATCTCTGCACCCTCAATGAGCAGACCCAGCCCAAGAGCCAAGGGAGGACAGATGTCAGAGCCAGAGGTGCTCACGCCCTGTGCTGGAGAGAAAGAGCCACCCTCTTTGAGCGCAGACTGGCTATGCGCAGGAGAAGTGCTGTGCCACCTTTCTCTGATACGGAACTGACCCAGAGCGATACACTTTCTGTTTCATTTTAAAGAGGTACTGAACCCTTAGCGTGGAGGCCGGTTCTGTGTGCAGGTCCTCCCTGCACACATGTCAGGCTCAGACTCCTAGGAGAACTTTGAGACAGCGGGGCATTTTCAAGGGCTCCACATTTGCCTGCAGTGGCCCTTCACTGGCCCTAATGCAGGCCTGTGCCAGCCTGGTGTCTGAGCAGGCAGCGAGCCTCTTGGTGCTGTGGCTCCGAGCCGGGCCACTCAACTCCAAGTCCAGGCCCTGCCACTCAGTTGCTGGGCGCCTTGGGCAGGTTCTTAACCTCTGTGCACCTCGGCTTGGACACCTCTGTGTCCACTGTGAAGGAAGAGAAGAGGGGACTGTACCTGTCTCAAGACTAATCTGAAAGCCTGGGACCGCCTCCAGGGACCGCCTCTCAGGGACCTCACAATACAGCCAGGTTGAACTGGCTCCTTAGCTCAAAAGGGTGCTCCAGCTCCGTGCTACACGGGTGGGGCTGGGGCCCAAGCGCAGTCTGCCACTCTGGCACAGGGGCCTTCCTCATTGCCCAGTCTCTCCAAGTCTCGCCTTGCTGGTCTGCAGGAGGAGGACGAGTGAGACAGACCCAAGGTCATGGTGAGGCTCCGGCTTCGCAACATGCAGGCGCCTGCGTGAGGCCAAAAGGCCAGAGCCCAGACTTCCAAGCTGCCTGCCTTGGCTTCCTTCCCAGCAATAGAGGCCACGCCCCTCAGCCTCCAAGTAACAGAGGAGACTGGATATGACCTGGGGGCTATGAAATGGAAGACTGAAGTCTGCCCCCACAGGGCAGCGAGGGATGACTCTACACTGTCTAGTCCCTAAATCTCCTTTTGCTGAGGACAACCAACTTATATGAGAAAGACATTCTGTCTCAGGGGCTTCAGGGTTCCCTAGCTGCTATTTCACTCTAAGGGCATCACACCTTTCCATTTTTTTTTGAAGGCTCCTGGAACAGGTATTTCTACGATCAGCACCGGCCTTGGATTCTATACACCAGTCACTATCCAGTCTTTGTCTATTTATAGTTGGCAACGCAGGAACTCGCCCTGTTCCATTCTAAGTGACACAGTAACAGGAGGAAAAGTTCCAGCTGAAGCTCTTCCTGCGGCTCTCACCACTGCCTAGCCTTGTGACTCGGGTCACTGGTGATCTCGGCTTAAACATGTCTACTCTGCCTGAACTGAAGGGCCCCCTGAGGCTGCTCTAGTGCTTCCGCTGTTACCACTCTCATGGTATCGCCTCTTGACCACTGCAGTGCCCAGCCCTCCACGTGGTCACCTTCTACATGTACACACATGCACGTGCACGTCCACACATACTCAGGCATGTACAAAGAATCTGTGTTATGCAGTAAGTAAACCACCCTTAGCCGAAGTGGCTACTGAGTATGCTGTGGTCAGCCCCCCCCCGTGGTGGGTTACTTTTGGTATAAAATACAAACTAGACTTTGAAGATTTAGCAGAAAATAATGTAAGCTATTCCAATGCATGTGTTAATTACACGTAGAAATGACTTTTTAATGTGTCTAGTTGAATAAAGTAGATTATTAGAATAAACGCCACCTCTACTTTTTAAAAGTGGTTACTAGAAAACCTGAGAGCACACACATGGATCGCTTTGTATTTCCACTGCATACACGCTGGCCAACTGCCGAGGTTCTGTAAGGAGCCTGCCCATCTGGGCCATCTGCCCCGGGCTCCTCCTCCTCTCTGTCAACACAACATTCAAATAGAGCAAGCATAGCATCAGTGCATCCAATCAGAGCAGTCCGTGCCTCTGTCGACCTGTTTCTACTTCCCTACACCAGAGAGCATGTCTTTATTTTCAATACAAGGTAATTATAATAATAAGCTAGTTATTACTCAAAGCTAAGAAGCAAAGTAGGAATATTATTGCTTTTGTTGCAAAGTAAAATGAATTTTGCTTCCTTACGCCATCACTGTTATCCTAAACTCTACGTTTTGAATTATATATAATGCAAAAGCCCTACACATTAAATGTAGAAGAGGTGGAAAGTGAACAGCTGAGGTGGGAAAACCAAAGGGAAGCTACCAGCCAGTGGGGGAGCCACAGATCCATGGCCAGCTGAGGGGTGGCCACGCTGAACAGGAAGACTCAGGAGTGGCACACCTGGGACGGGGGTCCCTATCCTTCTGGCTTGTGGGTGTATTCTAGTGCAAACATGGCCCTGACAGCCCATACTCTAGAGAGAGGGGCTCTATCTATACCTGATCACTGGCCAACGGAAAAAGAATAAAATTTTGGTCACAGAATCCCGTCAGCGATAGCATGCTGATGACACAGTAAGTCTTTCATGGACTGAAGCTCAAGGCTGCAGGCGGCCTGGTGGCGACAGATAAGGGTCAACAGGGTATGCATACCACACTGCTCCTGCCCTGACTGGAACACTGATAAGAGACAAAGGCCACCCGAGGTAGACTGATCATACTACCGTATGGTCCCCACCCTGTGCGGAAGCTGTGCTTGTGCAGGACCGTCTGGGACAGAACGCTGAAGAGGCGCCCAGGATCAACCTGACTGACCTATGACCTTCCAAAGACCTGTTAAGAGATTCTGGTCCGAGTCGCCAAGAGGCATCACATCACCAGCCCCTTAACCCTGCGGGTCCGGTGCAAACACCCCCAGGTGGCCAGCGCTCTTTCCCAGGTGATCAGCTCTCTCCCAGGTAGCCAGCACTCCAGGGTGTGGCTCCTGGCGGATGACAAGGCCCTCTCCACGGGGAGCTGGGAAGAGGCGCACGGCGCGGGGATGAGGCCTCAGGGACTTTATGGAGTGCTGGGGCGCGGCAGAAGCCTGGTAGCCGGGGCTCAGCCAAGCGCGAGTCGGCTCAGCTCTGGGCCCGGTCCGCACCTCCGTACCTGAGCAACTCATCTGTGTGCGCAGGGAGGAAAAAATCTGGGGAGAAAAGAGGAAATTACAGCGCGGCGCGGCGGTGCCGCCCCGGCCGTGGGTGTGCAGCGTCGGGGCAAGGGGGGAGGGACCCGGAAACCGCAGCCCGGACCTGCGCGGCGCCGCGCTACGGGCAGCCGCTCTGCCGGGCCGGGGGCGCCTCGGGCAGCAGGAGGCAGCGCGCCCCCGACCCGGCGGCCCGCACGGGGCGCGTTACCTTGTTCATGCCGTTCCCCATGGCGGCCGGCGGCGAGTGGCATGCTGCGACGGCGCCGCCACACGCCCGCCCGCCCGCCGGCCGGCGCCGAGGGCCGGTCCTGCGCGTCCCCGCCGCGGGGGCGGGGCCTCGGGAGCGCGCACGCGCACTCGCCGCCGGGCGCGGGTGGGGGTGCTCCCGCGGCGCCCCGCTCCCTGGGCGCCGGTTCCCGGCAGGCGCTGTCGCCCGGCTCGGTTTCTCGGCCTGACGCCTTTAGGCTGGGGATTCCTGCGGCTCGGCCCGGCCCCACGCGCCCGGCCGGGAAGGCGCCGGGCCCCTGACTCACTGCGGGGAGCCCTGCCCGCCCGCGCGTGGAGCAGGTGGCCGACCTCTGGCTTCACGGCGGCCTGGCCTGCGGGGCGGGGGTCCCCGCCGGGGAGTACGTGACCCCTGTAGCCCGAGGTGTGGGCTTCCCCGGAAAGCCCCGAGGCTGTCGGAGGTTGCTCTCACCGCGGAAGGCCTCGCGGGGCATCTGTCGTCCTTGCTGAATTCCCAAGACCCTGGGCATAGGGTGCCTGACTCAGGTCTGAGGATGTGGCGAAGACCTGCTCTAGGGGTGCAGCTAGGGGTCACCTGCGTAGCACGCTGCTGCTGCTGCTGCTGCTGCTAGAGGGCATTGGCCCTGCTCCCCGTGGCATCTCAGACCTCATGCTCTTCTTTGAGGTCGCCTCCCAAGGGTCGTCTCTTCCTTAACTGACCACTGCCTTAGAGCCAAGCCTCTGATCACTATCGTGTCACTCTTAGCATTTTTCGTAGCTTTTAATCTGATCAAAACTCATCACATTTACTTGCTTACTCTGTCCGTGTGGCTAGATAGCAAACTCCTTTTTTTTTTGGCCGGCTGAAGCTGCCTTCAGGGCAGGTCTCACGCTCCATGTGGGGATGGAGATCAAACCAGGGTCCCCAGGGCCTGAGAGAGTTTGCCAAATCATGTGCTTTAACCAAATGAGCTACCTGGCAAGCCCCCGTGGACAGCGAACTTCTGCCAAACAAGGGCTTTGCTTTCATGTACTAGGACAGCCTTGAGACCTGGGTAAAGGAGGGCGTTCCCGTGGAGAGGTCCTGAGGAACGCAAACTGCCTGTTGCCATTTCTGTCCTCAAGCGCTCCTCCAGGGCAACGCGTGCGACCTGAAGCCCCACGTAAGCCATGTCCTCCGCACGCACCTGCCTAGCTTCCTGTAGACAGGCTGGGTCCAGAGGGTGTGAGTCCTTCCTGCCCTCCTCGCTCCCGCTAAGCCCCAGGACCTCACTAGTGCCCTCACTGGGAATAGCGCAGCAGAGCAGTCTCAAGCCCAGCTCGCTCCTAAGTCTCACAGCGATCTCCAGCTTAGAAAGACTAAGCTCAAAAAGGAGCACGTCAAGCTTTGCACTTTGGAAGTCTTATTCAGCAGGCAGCACGTTGCTTCTATTTCCTGCCATGCTCCTGGTACTTGTGTTTCCCAGAGTCAGAGGAACTTTGTAGAACGTGAGCAGTTCCTATGCTGGTGCCTGCCTGTAAGTGACAAACCCACCCAGCCCAGCTTTCCATCTGCCGTCTGGAGCAACTTCTCTCTTGTCATTCTCTCCTACACTTCTTTGGCTCGGCTCATCCTTTCGACTTTTACTCAGAACCCACTAGGGCTGTCTGGTAGCTGTGAAATCCAGACAGTCATGAGGCTCTAGTAGGTCTGCATGCCAAGCTCATTTCATTCTTTGTGAGTGTGGAGGCCTCTCTCTCTCTCTCTCTCTCTCTCTCTCCTCTCTCTCCTCTCTCTCTCTCCTCTCTCTCTCTCCCTTCTTCCCTCCCTTTCTCTTTCTCTCTCTCTCCACTCCTCTCCTCTCCTTTTCTAGCCCCAGAACCCAGCCTTACCTCTCCATCCTAACACAATAATGATCATCAGTTTTTCGTGTCTTGAAGTTCTATGGCTTTTGTCTTCTGCTTCCTGGGTATAAAGAGGAGGGAAGAAAGAAAAATCTTAGGCACGTAGAAGTTTCACATCTAAACCGAAATCTGTGCGCTCATTCGTGTTTTGTCTCACAGAATACTCAGAATGCCATAGCCTGATGGGTTTCCATTCGCTCTGGGGCTCTCTCCTGTCTTGCTCCCACTCTCAGTACTGCCAACGCCACATGTCTGGGCCCAGTGCCCACATCACGAAAGCCTCTGTGTATCCCCTGAGCAGCAGTATGGATGTGGCAGACCTGCCGGGCCCACACTTATACATGGCTAAGGGGCGTCGGCGCTGTCTCTAGTGAGCAATGCCTGTGAACCTTAAGGAGGGGCTGTGTAAAAACCTACAAGCAATGCCCAGCCCTGGGTGCTGGAGGATTTAACGGTAGCTTCCAAGAACCCGGGCAGCCCCTGTCTAGTGAGAAACACTCCAGCAATCTTCCTCTGGGATGTACTGTCACCAGGGATGCTGGGCTGTAGCACTGGTATTTGGGGTGAGGCAGGCCACTGAGGGGCCGTCCGGTATGCTGTAGTCAGTTTCAAAGTGGCTGTGGCTTCTCATTACATCCTGATAGAAGCTCCTTGGTCATGACATCAGCCCCACGTCCAAGCCCAGCATTTGGACGGCAACCTGGGGTGGGGTATCTCAAGAATGACTTTCCAAGCTCAGTATCCAGAGAAATCTACACCAACAGGCCATGTCCATGCTCTGTGGAATTCTTAGGGTGCATGTCAAGTAAGAGTAAATTAGAAAGCGAGAGCCAGAAGCTAAAGGACCTGGCCATTGTAAACACAAGCATGATTTTCTCCATGACCTTGTGGGGAGGAAAAAGATAAGGATCATATGAAATAATTAGCATTTTAGGGAGATCTGTGTATATGATGGATCCTTAAACAAAACTGTAAATTTGAATCTTGATGGGTGATGAATGGTGGTGACATATATCAAACATTTAGTTTGGGGCAATTGGGGGGGCAGGTGAAAAAAGAAGCATAGTTAAATATTTAATAGGGAGTATTCTATTACTTTACATGCATTAGCTTGTTCTATGCATAATCAGTCACCTCTCCCTAACACCTTTAATGAACTGAAACGCTACCATACTCTCGTGGTGTGCAGGGAGGAAGCAGGGCTGGCGTCCACGTGCTGTGTGCTGCTCACCATGTGTGCTTTGCTGTCAAAGTTCTCCTATTACTCTGCCCCCAAACTGTCCAAGTCCTCTGGTGATTTGCACGAGCAGTGTCTACTAAAATTAGAAAACAAAAACAGAAAGCCAGGCTGAAGTGGGGAACTTGCCTAGGGACAGTGAGACTGGACGTTAAAAAAAGTGGGGGAGCAAAGGGAGGTCTGGGCTGCCGAAGCAGAAGCAGGGACATTGCCAGCTTCCCTGTCACAGTCCAGAGAAGAGGTGCTTGGCACTGTGTCCCTGTGCTGTGCCAAGCAGCCTGCCCCTAGGATGGCCACCAGGGTGAGGACTTCCTCCGGTCCAGGTCGCCAGCTTCAAGGTTTGGGAGCTCGGGGAATAGGGGCCTGAGGACTAGCCTGAGGAGGGAGGGGAACGGATGTCCAGTGAGCAGGCAGGACAGAGTGCTGAGGCTGAGGAGCTGCGGCCAGGTAGCTGAACACCACAGCCAGGCACTCTGCTGAGGTTAGTGTCCCCCATGGAGCCCCAGACTGGGAAGCAGCTCACAGCAAAGTATCTGCACTGCACACTCAAGGACTGCGTCCAGTGCCCAGCAAAGAAAAGCAGCACTTAGGGCTTCTGGTGCAGCTGAAGGGGCTGACATAGTGAGGCACACTGTGAGAGTGTGCTGCCACGGGAAACGAGGCAGAGCCCTACCTGTGGGCACTGGCGGGAGGGTGGCATTGATGTCGGCTTCTTCGGTGTAACTCGCATACCCGTTGGTTACCAGCACAGCCTTGCCCAAGGACAGCTTGACATGGGCGGGGACAGGCTGGGACTGTCGGCTGGAGCACGTGACAGCTCTAGAGTGTGGGGACCCTAAGTTGGTGTCTATGAGTGAGAGCGCCAGAGCTGGGCAGGTGTTGGATCAGTCCAGGTGCGAGGCACGCACACCACAGGCTGTACCTGCCGGGTGCTCTGTAGCCCCGACTGGCCAGAGCAGTGTGAGTCCCGCATGCGCCGGCTCTGGGGCGCAGGAGGCCTGTGTCGATCATTTCTGAAATGGGCACAGTGCATATCCAGAAAGGGGAGAGGCAGGGTGCGGAGCACCCGCAGTGGCACTTTCGCGCATCGCCGCGCTCTTGTCTCGGCCACGTGGCTGCAGGCCCAGGGCAGAGTGCAAAGCTTTCTTTCTAGTCCCTTCTCAGTGCGCTGCTCTTTGAGGTTAAGACCCCAAACCACTCTGCATACATGTGCACTCCAGCGCTGCTGGCTGCTTGCGCGTGTCCTCCTGGTCTGGACCGGCCTCACTTGAGGTCCCTGCTTCAGGCTCTGCCTGTTAGCAAGGTTGGTCTTTTAAACCCATCCATGCTTTGCAAAACTAAGCACAAAAACGTGTTTCCTGTTTGGCTTTCGAGCTCCCTGCGATTAGCTAATTCCACTCCCTTGCTGTCTTAGTTTCTGAGGCGTCTCTCCCTGTGTCTGGTGGGCAGGAATCAGGTCCAGCTCCAGCTTAGGCATACCTGGGCATGAGGAGCCGCGCTGCAGCCCCCGCATCGGCATGAAGCCCCCTTTAGAGTGACCTCAGTGACTGTCCAGGGGGCAGTGGAGTTGCCCTAATGCGACCCTGGGTAGAGGACACATCTATCTTGGCTCCTACAGGTCTGAGGTGAGCTTCTGCTGCTTCAGTTGTCTGCAGGGCCCAGGGCATCCAGGAGCCCCGCAGGGCAGCCCTGACTCAGAGCCCCACCAGGGGATGAACAGGCCACCTGCCTGTCACTATCACTGTGGAGTTTTTCCCTAGAATAGCGCCTGACGCTTGACTCCCTGCTCTCTGTTCTTCACTATTTTATATGAAACCAGAATTGAACTGGAGCTAGAGACACTAAGAAGTGTCTCGTAGGGAGGGCAGGGAGCTGGGGGTTTCCGGAGAGAGTGGAACGTCCCGATAGAAACTGCGCCTGCGCGCGCCGTGACGGGGAACGCCCCTGGCGCAGGGCCCAACACTGGCCCTAGTGAGCGCAGCTGCTGGGATTGACACTTGTTTGTAGTGTTGTTATCTTCATGAGTTATTCATCACCGAAAGCCTGTAAGTGAGGAGCAATCAGCGCACGCCAAGCTCTGCTTGCGCTCGGAAACCGAGCTGGGGTGACTTTCTACCAGCGTGTGCTACCGAGTAGGCCCGGGCAGCGACAGTCGAAAGCATTTGGACCTGGTTTGAGAGTGGCCTCGGCTCCTCCCGCCTCGCGCCCAACCCAGGCAGCGCGGTCCTCAGCTCGCCTGACATAATAAAAGGGTCGCCGTGGGGATTTTCCTCAAGTTTGTCTCTGAGGTGATGAAAAGGTCTCTGCCTCTACAGACAGAAAAGCGTCCCTTTTAAGTGTGCTTCTCCTGCTGCGTGCTGTGGCCAGTACCGCAGGCGAGAGGGAGGCCGCTTCATGCTTAGGCCCTCCTAATGTGCCCACATCTTGCTTCCCCATGATGCTTTAGAATAGATGCACGAGTAGAGGAGAGCTTTTGTTTTTAAATTATTGCTATTTCTGTTGCATTTCTCATTTCTAGGCTGCTTAGCCATCCATGTAATGGGGATAATATGCGTCCTTGACTTGGTTGATGACGTCTGTCATTTGGGGTCACCAACTTGTGCTGGCTGGTCCGGAAGTTTCCTAATTTTAAAACTGAGTGCCCAACGTCCCGGTGTCTGCACTCTCTCCAGAAGTCCAGGACAGCTGGTTCTCTAAATCTGTGGTTTGCTGAACTAGACATTAGCTTTGAGAAAACCACTGAGCATGCCGGCACCTTCTCCTGCTCTTGCCGGTGCCAAGAAGCGCCGCTGCCACCTGTGACTGGGCAGGGCTGGGCGGCTTCAGCTTTGAACTCGTGGCTGGTGCTGGCTTCTAATCGAAGCAGCTGATACTTTCCAGAAGGGAAAGAGTGGCTGAGGAAAGCCGTGTCAGAGTTTCTCGGTGGTGAGGGTGCACTTGGGTCTTTTCCAGCTTAAGGTGGCAAGTGCACCAGGTTCTGTGTGAACGCTTTCCCTTGACACCTTCTCAGAAAAGTGGCAACAGCCTTGTGATTCATCCTCCAGCTGAGATCACAGCGCTTGGGAGACTACTTTGAAAAGGAGATGTGGTCTCCCAACGGCTTTAGATTGGCAAGGGTGCAGGGCTGGGGGAGTCAGTGTGTTGAACAGCCACTCCTGTGCGGCTCTGGAATGCCCACCCCCACCCCCCTGCCCGCAGTTACCCTCCAGGCCACACAGTCTCAGCCCAGTGTTCATTGTTCATCCCCAAGATCACCCTAGGGGGCCAACATGCAGCTGGTATCACCGACTAGACCAGAACATCCAGCTAAAGTACCTGCCCTGGCTCGATGAGCAGGCCAATTCCTCCCCCACCACCCCCAAGCACCAGGCAGCACTTACGTTTGCGTTTTATTTATTTTAACGCTTACCAAGTCTTCTGAAAAGGGACTTCCTTGCAAGGTGCCCTGTGTTGTGTGAAACTGACCCTGCCAGCTCTGCCTTTCTGTGACAAGTGGGTATCCTTAGAGTTCTGTACCTCTGGTACCCAAGGCTTCCCTTGATGCACACGGACACTCCTGTGGGCTTCAAGCTCATTGATTTAGTGATTTACAGTCAGGAATCTGCAGTCTGTTTGTAGTAGTCTTGCCAGTCCCTCTTTCCTTTCTTGAAAATAGTAAGGTTTTAGTTTGCCTCTGTTTCCTTCTTTTTATTGTTTGTGACATTTCTCGTTTCTGTTTCATCTCGTACGCAGAGGGGGTAATCTGATGCCTTTGATTTGGTAAATGGCTTCCGTCTCAGGGGTCACCACCTTCTGCCACGTCCTGGGTGCTGCGTTCATGCATTATCATCCCCAGAGGGGCCAGGGTGAGGGGCCTGGCTGAGGACGGCCTCCTGCCTGCCCTCACTCATGAGCCAAGGCTTTTGGCTGCTCCATCCCTGCGTGTGTCTCTCCCTCCAAGGGGTCCACATAGGAGCCATTCTCGAGGAAGGTCTTCAGGATTTGGAAGACTGCAAGTGTAGATGGTAAAAGAAGCAAAACGACACGGACACGAACAGTACATTCGTGTTTGTTCTATAAAGGTTCAGTCTTGTGGAGGGAAAATTTTCTTCTTTCTGAAAGAAAACCCAACCTCAAAAGATATATGGTTGACAATGAGCCAATCAGGGAGTCTAATTTGGTGTACCTGGAAGCCAAACCGAGGGCTAGATGGGACTTTGTAGGTTGTCTGGTCTAAGCAATGGGGAAACAGAGGCTTGAGGTGATTTCTCCTGGTCGCTTAAAACAAGCAGAATCAGGGGCTGTGAAGATAGTTCAGTAGAATAAGTGCCTGCTTGACTTATTCTTGTTCAATCTCTTGTTACACAGAAGGAAAGAAAGAAAGAAAGAAAGAAAGAAAGAAAGAAAGAAAGAAAGAAAGAAAGAAAGAAAGAAAGAAAGCGAAAGAGAGAAAGCAAGCAAGCAGAATCAGAAACTGCGTGCAGTTCTGGGTCCCCTTTGTCATCAAGCCCCGCCCCATGTCCCACCAGTGGATGGGTTAACGCATGGCACAGCTTGGTGACTTCAGACTTGAACTCAGCTCCTGTCTGTGTTTCGCTAACTGTGACATGATGTTGAGCGTCAGCCCCAGAAGGCTATGTAGAATTCCAGCTGGAGGCACGGAAGCTGGAGTACCTCCTGGGCACAGAGGTGTCCGAGCATGGGGATGTTCTGGACCACGGTGGCGATGGGGGGCAGATGGTGAGGTGAATCCGGGCAGTGCTGCAGGCCGAGGTCCTAGTACTTTTCTAACTGACAAGGCCCAGTACCAGACGCCCATCTTTTAAAGGGGAAGCATTTTACTTTGGCTCACTCTCCAGGCTATGGAAAGCAGGCGGCATCATGAAGACGCCTGCTCTAATCACCACAGCGCCTGCCTTCAGCAGTGCCAGGGTTCCTGCTGACGGGCTCACCTCCCCAGCCTACCAGAGGACAGCTGCTCATGTCAGGTGGGCAGGAACCGAGGAGGTGGACAGGTCCTTCTAGACCACACCCCAGTGACTGGCCTCTTCCATCCAGGCCCACCTCCTGGCAGCCCACTAGTTTAAAGCCCCTATAATCCAGGAAGCTTCCCAAAGCCCCACCTACGGGCGCACGAAGCTCTCTGGGAAAAGCAGGACCCAAAGCACAAAGCAGGGAAGTGGTAAGATCTGCTGGGGCCCAAGTCCATAGTCCCAGCTTGATGTGCTGTGAGGCCAAAGGAATGAGACCAGACCGGGTGCTGGGCGGGCTAGGGGCAAAGGACGCCTAGTCAGAGATAAAATTATACAGAGCACATTCCATGCCTGCATGTGGCAGAAACCCAGTGAGGCTCTGTCTCAATTGCTCTGTTCTTGTTATTGGGACAAGTATCTGATACCCAAAATGAGAAAGGGAAACTTTATTCCGCTTTCAGTTACTGGAGGCTTCAGTCCATATTCAACTGGCTCAAGGCTGAGTGGCACAGGGCAGAGAGCATCCCATTTATGGCAGTGGGACAGCAACAACGGCAACAGAGAGAGTCTGCCTCTCTGTCTCTCTTGACTGCGTTTAGGTTCTCCACCTCAGGCTGGGTGTGCCTCGGGTTGGGTTCAACACTCCTACCCATAATCTCAGCTGTATTAAGCTCCATAATCCCAGCCTTGGGTCACCCATAATCCCTGTGGATCATGAGTTAATCTCAAACTCTAGAAGTTCCTACCCCATGACTGTATGAGGCTTTGGGGGGACAACTAGACACAAACCATAAGCGGCTCTAAAGATACAAAATAAGAAGTCATGGTTTTAACCAAGGGCTCCACGGCCCCAAGGGAGAATGCTGGAAGGAACTGATGGTCTGGCTGTGAGCTGAGGTGGGAGCAGGACGGTGACGGAGGGCACGCACAGGAAAGCCCTCCGCAGCGTCCAGGTCAAAAGCAGAACCCAGCCAGGGAGGTGAAGGCACAGTGGTGGGACCCCACTTGTGGGCGGGGTGCCGGTGTGGCAGAACAGGGGGTCAGGCTCTGGTGACGGTGCCAGGTAAGTTGCTGCTGATCTCCTAGGCCCAGGGAAGGACGGGAAAACTGAAGCCTGAGTGTGTGAAGGCGGTGGCAGAGGTGCCACTGTAGTGCAGCTGCAGGTGAGGAGGGCTGTAGGGTGGGCTGGATGCCCCTCCAATTCCTGTATTGAGGCCCTAACAACCACTGCCTCTGAATGCGGCAGAGTGCGCCGCAGCGCAGCCTTTAGAAAGGTAATTTAGGCGAAACGAGCCGTTAGGTAGGGCTGGCAGTGTTGTGAGGAGAGGTCAGAGTGCGCGCACAGAGGAAGAACTGTGAGAGCCGGGGAGAAGAGGCCGCTTGTAGGCCCGAAGCGGCCGCCGGAGGAGCCAGCCTTGGTCTTCGGCCTCGGGCCCCACACCGACACTGCAAGGGACCCATCTCCCGTCATGCCTAACACAGCAACTGGGAGGCTCTGCTGCTGCAGCTCCGGCCACGAACACAGGCAGAGACAGGGCTGCTGCCTGAGACACAGCGGGACCGGCACAGGCAGACGTGGAAGGGAACTGACCCTGTTCACCAGCCACTCTCTGATCTCGTTTGACAAGCCACGCCTCTCCAGAGCTGGCCGGGAGTTGAAGGCACGTGTTCCCTTGTGCCTACCTCCAGGGCAGCGAGGGGCGAGCAGAGGCCATGGCAGGGGGCAGATGGTGATTAGCTAGTCAAGTCTTGGGATCAGGACAGGCTGCCCAGCGGAGGAGAACCCTGAGTCCAGGGCCAACAACCAATGCGCCTACTACGAGAAGAACTTGAAGTCCCGTGCAGCCCTCACAAAGAGCTCTGTGTGCTCAGCACCAGCCATCCACGCAGAGCATTCCTAGTTCCTTCTAGCCATCCTACAAGGTGACACCATTTTCTCCAATTCATGGATGAGAACGTTTGTACAGGGAAGCTGAATAAATGGCCGAGGTAGAACCCACACAGGCCTCTCTGTCCCAGCAGCTGGTCGGGACAGTGTGGTGGCATCCTATGAGCACACAGTCATTCATTTATTTGTCCAAAGAAGGACGTCATAGACACAACGGCCTGTTGACAAGGCAGGCCACACAATTTTGAGGACTCGAGAGTAGGGTGTCAAGACGGCAGAGACAGGAACTTAGCGGAGGGGAGGCAGGGATGCGTAAAGAACATCTTCGGAAACTGGGAGCGGGGATCCTTCCCAGAGGCCCAGGGAGGCTTGGAAGTACAGGGGTTTGGGATGGGCGTCTCGAGGGCCGTGTGCAGGACGTCTGCTCCAACAGGCAGGGCTAGAGGGGGAGGCGGGTTAGGAGAACACTCAGGGAGCCGGGTGGGAACCCTGAGGGCTTCAGGCGGCGGGTAGCGCGCGGGGCAGAGGTGTCGGCTGAGGAAACGCAGCAGGAGACGCACAGGACACCGACGGGACATTCGAAGCACCCAGTAGGACAAAGGAGAGACAGGGGCCAGGCGTGACACAGAGGGTTCCAGCTTGGGAAGCTGCACCCTTGGTAGCCTCACTCTCCCAAGCAGAGGAACAGGTTTAGCAGGAAAATGATGGCTGCTGCTGCCACCTGGCCTCCCCAGTTATCCAAAAGGAAGCAGAGAGCCATTCTTCATGGGAAATACAGCAAACTCATTGTGACAAGCTGTGTTCCGTATCCTCAGCTGTGCTAAGCATCTTCTGGAAAGAAATAAATCGCCACCCTGTGATTGTGCCCCGAGCAGTGTCACTTCTACCGAGGATGGGTGATGCCACCGAGGTGGGTCCTGCTGTGCTACTTTAGTGATTTTTATAAGAAGTGCTGGGAAATGAGAGGATAAGAGGGAGTGGTGAGAAAGCGTCCCTGGGAGGGGCGTGGTTGGCGGAGCTACAGGGCGGCAGAGGAGCATCGAGTGCCGCGTGAAGAAATCGTGTGGACACGGGGCTGCCCCAAGCTCCCGCGGGAGCCCAGATGTCACTGGGAACGCTGCTAAGAATCCCATCGTAGTCACGCTGTCGGCATCGGAGCATGGCTGGCGTCCAGGCCGGCGGAAGGCCTGCGCGGCGCGTGGGGGCTGGGCCTACCTCTGCTATCATTTCAAATCCTCGGCTTGTGTGGGCAGCCGATTTTGAGGAAGTGAGTTATGCAGTGCTGTCATTTGAAAAGATAAATTTAAATGGCTACATACGCTAAATAAGTGACTCTAAAGGTGTTCTTTGGAGATTTTTGGCTTGAAATAAATCACCCCGTGCCTTCCCTTCCCATGGCTTGGCAGCTCAGATTGCGCCAACAGTGATCAGCAGGTACACAGATGACTTCAGGAACCAAGTGGCATAAAAGAAGCACGGCCACACTGAAAGATAGTTTCGAATCCTCCTAAAAGTCCCTTGCAATACCATTTGTGTGGTTATATTGTTGGTTAAAAAAAAAAAAGTGTCCCTGCTGTGTATTTATTTAGAGAACAGCATAAATGGGGCACTATGTGTTGTCTTGATTATAAGCAAGTGCCTTGCCAGGCCAGTTAGAAAAGATGCTAAAGCATACATTTAAAATTCTATTTTTGTATCTTTGAGATTCTCACTTATAGAGAACAAAACAGGAAGAGTTCTAAGCTTATACGTTCCACCAGCTACAATCCAAAGAAGACATCAGAAGTTGAAATCCATATCACCTGCTAGCTGGCAGGCACACTGGGTAAGCCACACAGCACACGGCGGCACCCGGGCGGGCTGTGGATAGCTCCGCCAGCATCAGGGTGCAGACAGGCCGTGCCCACCAGGCTGCTGCCCAGCTTCCGAGTAGGACGGTGCTGCTGTCTGCGGCCGAGGGGGGACGCTAAGCGCAGGCTTTACCGTGTGCTTTCTGCCGACTGCTTATGGCCTGGGCACCAAGGTGGCAGGGCAGAGTCATGAAGCCGAGCCATTGTAAACTGGGAAAGGTCACGTCCTAACACTTGCTGCCACAGAGGACCTCGTGCCTGTCCCCCTCCTCAGGGTTCTCCTGTTCCCAAGGCTCTTGGCCCATGGTTCCTGCCGCCTTGTGACACAGCTCTGGAAGTCCTCTTGCGAGTGCAGTGTCCTGGCAGCCTCCCTGTCCTGAGCTAATCGTAAATGTTTACTTCCCCTGATCACTTGGACTTGGAAGAAGATTCGGAAGCCCCATGGTGCCAGAGCTGGTGAGTAAGGCCCATGCGGACCGCCGTGATGTGCTTCAAGCCTGGAGCATGGCAGCAGCGGGCTCCATAATTTTGCCGCACCTCATGAAGACAATCAGTCACTGAAGAGGACTCTGAGAACTGCTTTAGAAAGTCGTGGGAAGCACAGCACAAGTGTCGCTCCAAGCAAAGGGGAAGATGTTGGGGGACTTTGGAGCAGATTAATGGCAGTGTATCTTTGACTGTAATAATTTTTCATTCAACCACTCACTGTATATTTTGGTCACACTTTGTGTACGATTATAGCTTCTGTGAAACCTGCCCCAGGCCTGCGGTCATAAGTAACCACCCAGCCTATCTATGCTCGTTGAAAGAGGAGCCCTTCCAAAAGCAGAGGGGACATGAGTGCGAGAACGCAGGAGAGGGACAGTGCCACACGCTGGAGTGCAGGTGAGAAGGGACAGGTTTGAGCAGATTGCTCAAGGTCTGTGACGAGCAGGTCTGTGGAAGAGGCACAGGGCTGAGGGGACACGCACACCGTGGCTGCCAACTTCAGCAGACTATTGCGAGAGAGCCTGTGGGTTGGGTGGCTGAATGAGCAGGAGCCTTCCACTGCAGTGCGGACAGGGTGGAGGACAGGGCTGCTTCAGGACAGTACTGTGACCCCCCCGGGCACTTAGCCGCTGTAAAAGTAAAGTTTCAAGTCCATGTAGGAGAGAGCATCAATTCCAGGGCACACCTAAAGATGCGCGTGTCTGAGAAAGGGTTGAAACGGCTGCTTCCTCTTGGTTCATTGTGAATAAAAGTTTGTATTAATATTGTTTAGGCAAGATATGTCTGTATCTTGTCCTCTGAATACTACAGAGACAATATGCAATATATTAATTATTGTGACTGTCCTACTAATCTGTTTTGAAACTGTTTCATTGCCATTTTTTCCTCATTAAAATGAATAATAATAATAAAAAATCACTCCTGCCCCCAGATCCAACTCAGCTGCTCCCCAGATTGAGACAACTTGCAAAATCAGTTGCCTGGGAAGAGCATTACGCTGTGCACGCCGACTTCCAAGGACAGCTGTTCTGTGCCTGGGTGCCTATGCAAAAGAACCGAAAGCAGGGACTCCCAGGGGTCTGCACACCAGTGACAGTGGCAGCAAAGAAGCACAAGCAGCCAGGTGTGAGCGGCACCTGGACAGTGGGGCAGAGGGGCGCTGGTGTGCAAAGGGGTTGTGAGATTCTGGCCCACAGATGAGCCTTGAAACATTTGGTTGTGTGAAATAAACAAGAAAGATGAGTGGCACGGCAGGATTTGGCTTGTGTGGAGTTTCTGGAGTTGCAAACCTTGCAGACGTGTACAGTAAAGCACCAGTGACCGGGGACTGGGGGCAGGAGGCCCGGGAGCTGCTTTTTGGGGTGGTAAAACGTTATGGAAACAGATAGTGCTGCTAGTATCACACAGTGTGAATGTACTGAATGGCCAATCAATTGTACGTTTAAAGTGGCTAAAAGTGTCCTAGTTTTTGTTTTTTATGCATTTAAGTGAGAAAAAATAGGATAGCAGTGAAACAGTTTCAAAACAGGTTAGCAGGACTGTTATAATAATTAATCCGTTGCATATTGTTGTCCCTGTGTTACTCAGAGGACAGGGTGCAGACTGATGTCTTAACACTATTAGTGCAAGCCTTTCTTGCACAAATTGCCGTGTATTTATCCTATCTTGTATATACATACATATATATGTGTGTATATATATATTCACAACAAATGATCCTTGTGTAAGTTTTATAATAATAAATATATACCTTTAATCTAAAATTTTAATCTCTTACACCTCCAGGCTGAGAGCTTCACTGGTAGATGTACCAAACATTAAGGAAGACATAGAGCAGTTATATACCAACAACATCATTTTTTATTTCATTTGTCATAAAGTGCTTTCAAGGTTTATTCATATGTACGAATTTCATTCTGTTTTAAAGCTTCCAGAAAATTGAAAGAAAATATCACTCAACTTGTGTTGTGAAGCCAGAACTTCCGTGGCACCAAAAGCAGATGAAGAGGATCCTAGAAATTTCTAGTCCAATCTGTAATGTCCATATAGCTCCCCAAATCCTCACTGAAGCTTAGCAAGTGAAATTGGATGACATAAGAAAGATGCAGTAAATCACAATAAGTGGGCCTAATCCTGAGAAGGCAGCATTGATTCAAACATCAGGAAACTAAACAACATAATTCAATGTATCAATAGACTCCACAAGAAAATTGTTATTTAACTAGGTCTAGAAAAAATTGTATCCACTCCTGATTTTAAAAAGTCACCAAGCTAATAATATAAGGGAAGTTCTTCAACCTGAGAAAGGGTATCTACCAATGCTGATAGTACCAGACATAATGGTTAAAAACTAAATATTATCACTTTCTGTAATAGAACAAGGCAAGGGTCTATGCTCTTCCCCACTCTTGTTTGGTAGCAGAGACCCTAGATCCAGAGAGCCAGTACCAGAGAGCCTAGCTGGTGAGGAAGGTGGACAGTACAGACCAGAGGGGAGAAATAGGGTAAATGTGAGTCTTTTGTCAGTAAACGGATGCAACTAGAGAACACGCTTTTAAGTGAAATAAGACCTGCGTATACAAGCATCGCATTGTCTCCTCCGTGTGAGAATCTGAAGGAGAAAATGGACTTTAAAGGGTACAATGGATATTGAGAAAGAAGAATGAACTTATTCAAAAGGAAAGAGTTACTGAGTTGAGGAGAACAGGAGAGGGAGTGAGGGAAAGGCAGTTATCTAGGTGTGTAAGCAGGACCACTGTGCAGTGCATTTCTACTGACCTGTGGGAAGGAGCAGATAATACTTAATTTGTCTTCTCTCCTTTTCAGTTGTTTGTACCTTTTCTCGTCTTAATTTCTTATACATCTCTTTCTTTTTTCTTTCCTCTTCTAATTTTGCATGCACATATCTGATAATATGAATAACTAGTCTGAAGAGAACACACAACACTATGTACCACAACACACATCATTTGCTGAGTGAAATTCTGTATCACTTGTAAGTTTTTCTGCTTTAATTCTAATGTAAACTCTCTTTAAAAATAAAAAATAAAGGGAAAAGCAAAGCTATTTCTTTGTGGATGATATTGTTGCTTGCATAGAAAATCACAAATAATATATAAAAACTTCTAGAACTGGTGTATGATCTTAATAAGGCTATAGATATAAGGTGAATATAAAAATATCAATAGCTAATACTTAGGATACTGATCATAAAAATTGAATTTTTAAAAAATGGCATTTTATATTTACAATGAATACAAATATCTTAGAAATATTTATAAGACCTATATGTTTAAAAATGATAAAATATTCATGAGCAAAGCAAAAAAAGATTAAATAAATGGATATACACCACAGAGACCATGGCATTAATTAATGTGTGTGTGACAGTGGTGACCAATGGACTGGAATGGTAACAGATTTTCAAGATAGTATATCTCGTCTTAATTTCTTATACATTTCTTTCTTTTTTCTTGCAGAATATATCCATTAAATTAATGCTCCCGTCTCATACGGATCATTTGAGGAGGGCTGAAGTTACCGTGATAGGAGGACTGTTGACTGTCAGGGTTAAGGTTAGTGTGATTCTAGAAAGCCTGCTTATTGAAATGAGCTATAGTTAATGTGGTCATAGAAGGAGCATTTATTGAGGACACTACCAAGAGAAATGCAATATTTCAGCGAGGCTTTCCACTAGCAGTGCTTGCCAGTACACTTGAGAAGCTAAGGCGGAATAGCTTTGAGCCTAAGCTACGTAGAGAGCCTGGTCCCTCAGAAAGAAAACCCACCTTTATCCATAAAACCCAGTTTATCTATGTGAAAGCCATTCACCAGTACAGGAGAATCTGTAAAGAGGATCTAGGGCAGAAACTCCAGGGATAGGTTGGCTGGCCACGGTGCGTGACATGTACTCATTGGCTCTTGTATGTGTAAAACAAATCACAAATTTTAGTCTCTGGAATGTTGAAGGGGAATTGAGTTAATGCTGGTTTTGCTGTGTCAATTTTTAAATCCTCATTTAGGCTTGTAAAAGTCCGAAGTAACACAGGAATATGTTACTTGACTAAGAGCTTTATACAATTTAAGATGAAATGTCCAAAGATGGAAGAATAGAAAGCTTGAAGAATCCCTACCTGGAATGCAGTTATGCTACCATATTTGTATGATGTAATTAAGAACTTTAGAGTCTATTTGCTCTTGGCTGTTTTCTGCTGCCAAGAATGGCTGCCCTCTGCCACATGTCTCTCTGCCTTGGAGCCAGGTGAGTATGGACTGAAACCACCACTAACTGTGAGCTAAATAAACCTTACCTTCCTTAACTTGGGGTGTTGGGCATTTTATCCCATCAATGAGAGAAAAGTAACTGAGACAAGCTCAAAACACAAAGCTTTGACAGTAAAAGGGTGACAATAGATATTTCATGCAAATGATAACTGAAAGAAGGGAGGGGCGGGCACACTAACATCATCCAAAATAGATGTAAAGACGTGTGAGACAAAGAAGGATATTGTGTGTTGACACAAGCTCCAGGGCAGCACTATGATACAGTGCTTACACATGTGTCTTAGTTACTCCTCTAGCGTTGCTGGGACAAATACCCAACACCCAAAATGAAGGAAAGAAAGGTTTATTTAGCTCACAGTTACTGGAGGTTTCAGTCCATACTTGGCTGGCTCCAAGGCAGAGAGGCACAGAGCAGCAGGTCATGGTGGCAGAACAGCAAGAATGGCGACAGAGACAGCAGAACAACCAGGGCAGCAGAGAGCAACAGCTGCAAGTCTCTCTCTCTGTCTCTTTATATTACATTCAAGCTCTCTCCCTCAGCCTATCTGCCTTAGGCTACACCCCTAATCCCAGAAGGACTCAGACCATAATCCCATCAGTATTAAAACACGTAATCTCAGTGACTCATGAGTCAAGTCTCAAGCTACAGAAGTCCTTGCCCCATGACTGCATGAGGCTTTGAGCGGACAACTAGACATAAGCCATAACAACATGTCTTATAACAACCAAGATATGTGAAGCCAAAAGGAACTTCTGTGAAGGGAGAAATGGCCAGTTCTAACAGAAGATTTGCAGACTTTAGTAATGAAAGAACGTCTACACAGAAGGTAGACAAAGAAAGGGGGTGTGGACCACGCAAGCCAGCAGATCCAACAGACACACACAACACTGCAGCTCACCAAAGTCCGCTACATGCTCTTTATTTCATTTCATTTCATTTTATATATTTAGTACAGGGTGTCCAGGGTCTCACTACGCAGCTGGGACTCATAGTGATCCTTCTGTTTGCAGCCTCCCAAGTGCTGGGATTACAGGTGCACACCACCAGCCCTGTCTCAGTCACCGGCTCAGGACGTCCCAGGGGTGGGGTCCACAGTGCATGTCAGGGACCGAAGCCCCATCCCTGTGCCTGCCTAGGCACCCATTTTAGTCCCTCGAGCTCTCCGGCTGGCCCTCACACGTTCTTTTAAATGCACAGTTGAGCTTCTTCATGAGTGGCTGTGCGTCAAGAGCAAGGCTGTATTCTCTGGGTACAGTAAGACCAATGCAACCTGAAGTCTCTCTGATACAACTGGAAATTAGAAATCAATACAGGAAAAGGTTATGAATATGTGGACATTGAAAAGCACACCTTTAAAAGCCCACCAGGTAGCTCATGGATAAAAGCGCCTGCTTAGGCAGAGCGCAGCGGCCAGGGTTTAACCCTGGCATGCCCTGCCGAGCCCCGCCCGAGGGGTGCGCTGAGACCATGAGACGGGGCATGGTGTGGCAAGCCTGTATCCCAGCTCTTGGGAGGCTGAACATAGGTGGATCACTGTGACTCTGATCTAGGTACCCAGTGGGATCCTGTAGTCTCTGTAGACCCTGTCCAAAATAAAAATAAAAATAAAAATAAAAATAAACACACACACACACACACACCCTTAACCAGTGAATCAAAGAAGAAATGACAAGGTCAATCAGAAAAAAAAGTTAGATTTGAATAAATATTAAAACACAGTGTACCAAAACTCATGAGATACATAAAAATACTACAGAAAAGGAAATTTATAGCTCTACATGCTCACACTAAAAGAGAAGAAAGATTTTAAGTCAACAGTCTCAATTTACCTTTTAAGGAACTAGAAAATAAAGAAGAACAAATTGACCCTGAAGGTAGCAGAAGATACGACATACTGAAGATGAAAGATAAATTAGAGAATTGAAAAGCAATAGAAAAAATCAGTGAAGCCAGAAGTTGGTTTAAAAAAAAAAAAAAAAAGTCAACAGAACCAACAAACCTTTAGTTGGACTAAGAATAAAACAGAGAAGATCAAGACTGGTAGAAATCAGAAATGAAAGTGGGAGCATGATTTCTAATTCTATAGAAATACAGAGGCTGTGAAAACCTACTGGGAGCAACCGGATGCAATGAATCCAGGGACCTGGATGCAGTGGGCAGCGGTGCAAGGGACCCAAAGCTTACGTGGATCGCGCTGTGGCGTGTGCCTAAAGGCCGGGGCCTGCTTGTGGGTGTCCCTGGGTGTGACATGCAAGGGAACGTTCCTGTTCCTGACTCTCTCCTCTGTGCCTCAGAGCTATTCTGAGGCAAGCAGAGGTCGTCCATCCCAGCCCCTCCACCCAGGGTTCTACCTGGAAGCTGGCTGGGCAAAGCATGAGCCAAATGAGCCTCTTAGTGAGGAGAGAGACACTAAGACAGACCGGCTCAAGAAGAGGTAGAGCGTTTGAATAGACCTACAGCTTAGGAGGAGACTTAATCCATAGCAAAAACTTCCAATCAAGGAAGATCCTAGGACCAGATGGTCGTACTGGTGCGTCCTACCTAATATAGGAAGAAGCAGCCCCAGACGCTTTCTATTTCTTCTAAAACTTTGCAGATTTCTAACTCATTCCAAGAGGTTCGTGTTTTGCTGATAGCCAGACCAGACGATGGTAGAAGAAAAGATAACTCCAGCTGAATATCCTTTAGGACTGCTAGTACAGATGTCCTCAACAAAGTGCTACCAAACCAAACCCGACAGCCCATGGATTTTAGTCACACAACGCAAAGACATTTCAACATGTGAACATCGGTTGTGTCAACCACCACATTAACGGGATGAATGAAAAGTGGTTATTGCAGACAACACACAAAACTATTTGACACAATTCAACGCCATTTTCAGCAAGAAACACCTGCAGAACCACCACATTTGGGGTTAGGGTCTCAATATACAAATTTTGGGAAGAGACAAAATTCAGTCCATAAATAGCCAGAGTACACATCTGTGAAATAAATGGGGGACATTTAAACCATGAAGAAAGAAACAAAATTATTTTTTGTTTGTGTATGACATTTGTATGTACTTAAATAATATTATAAACTACACACATACACAGTCAGAACTAACACCCAAATTCAGGAACATTTCAGAATATGAAATGAAAGCAGAAAGACTATTTGATTTTCTCAAAATGAAAATTTGAAAAAAAAAATTCCTTTTAGGACTGTCTTCATTGTATCCTGTAAGTTCTGGTGTACTGTGCTGCCATTATAATTGGGTTCTAGAAATGTTAATTTCTTTGTGACCCGTTGATTAGCTGAGTGCATTATTTTATCTCCATGTGTTTGCAAAATTTCTGTGATTTCTTTTTAATCATACAATGTGCACGAGGCAATTGTGATGTTTTGGTATTATTTAAGCAATCTTTACTAGCATGTGGCCTACTGTGGTCAGACTTTTGTGTGCTGTGGAGCCGGCTGTGATCTCTGGCAGAACACTGTAGACACCGTGAGGTTCATTTGCTCAAAAGCATTTCTGTGATTTTTGGTCTAGCTGATCTATTTCTGAAAATGGGGTTCTGGGCCCTCCCACTGTGACAACCATGTTGGTGTCTACCTGCTCTCTTACATCCAGCAGGTTTTGTTCTATGAAGCTAGCCACTCTGATAGTCAGCACAATTATATTCACAGTTGTAGTCTCTTCCTGTGAGATTGTTCTCTGAACCACGATGTAGTGACTTTCTTTGGCTTTCTTACTAGTTTGAGTATGAAAATATGATAGCGATTCCAGGGTTCGATTCCTGGTCCTGGATGTCTAGCTGGCCCTGCCCCTTGGGGGCGCACTGAGCTGGTGACCAGGTCCAGGTGTGGTGGCGCATGCCTGTAATCCCCGTGCAGGGGAGGCTGAGAACAGGAGGATTGCTACGAGTTGGAGCTGTGTAGTGAGACCCTGTACCAACTCCGTAAGTGGAAAAAAAAAGTTGAGAGATCCGCACCTCCTGATTTTAAAACTTACAGTTAAGCTGCAATAACCAAAACACCGTGATGCGAACACACCAACCAATACATAAATAAAAGAAATAAAATTAAACTCACACATTAAGGGCCAGTTGATTTTTGGCCTAGGTGCCAAATTCCTTGCTATTGCAGGGAGCAATTTCCCAGAATAGTGCAAAAACAACTGGATATATGTATGCAAAAGAAACGTGTTAGACCCCTGCCTCGCGCTACATATGCAAAGTACCTCAAAAGGATCAATAAACCAAGTTCAAGAGCGACAAGTATAAAACCCTTTCAGGACACAGGTAATTTCTAGGGCAGGCATAGAAAATCCTGTGAGTGATGCCTGAGTGACAGCTGTAGAATTTACAGCTCCACGAACAAGCGCACGGCTGGACCGCGACTGCCGGAGACTGCGCTGGGCCTCACATCGCTTCTGCGCAGCACGCTCGCAGTTTCCATAACGGGGGAGGAACGAGCAGGCAGGAAGTCTTACATTTTCCTCTGAATTTTTCTGTGAAGCTAAAATTGCTCTAAAAGTAGTCTTTGAAATTCTTACACAAAATAGAGGAATATGTTCTCATGACCTTGAATTTGGTAAAGGGTTCTCAGAACACCCAACATAGAAGGAACAAAATTAAAAAAAAAAAAAAAAAAAAAAAAAAACGGAGAAATTGGACCTCACCAGATTTTTTGTACATCAAGAATACTATCAAGAAGATGAAAGATAGCTATAGGATGGGTGAAAAATATTTAAAAATAGTGTGTACTTGATAAGAGATTAGTGTGCAGACTATATCTAGAATTCAACTACAACAACGCATGCATATCACCCAATAAATCACAGGGGCAGAAGACCTGAACAGACGTTTCTGCACAGAGGATGTGCCAATACCCGGGAGCTCATGGACCACCGGCCTGAGCATCAGCCGTCAGCAGGAAGACGCCAGTCCCAGTGACAGTGAAGCTGGCTGTAGTGCCACATTCCTCAAGTCTTAACTGCGTACTCGGGAGGCAGGATGACTGCAAGTTTGAGACTGGGCTGGGAACCTCGGAGAGACCTGGTGTCAACGTGAAAAAGTGCAAAGGGCCGGGAGGTTTGCTCAGCGGGAGAGCTCTCGTACAGCCTGTGTGAGGCGCTGGCTGCGCTCTGCAGGACCACAGAAACGACGAACATCAGTAAGAATAATGGCAGAGACCCACAGTGAGGTAACTTTGCAGCTGCTGCTAGCACAGCAGGCGTGAGGACAACAGCAAGAGTAGGGCAATCAGAAAATGACAACCTGGGGTAGCATGCAGAGACACCGGGAGCCTCGGGCCCTACAGGTGAGAATTAAATCCGGTGCCGCCACTGTTAGCTTGTGACCACGCCGGGAAGGGTTGGACGTAGGATTATCAGAGGATGCAGAACCCCACTGCTGGGCATATGCCACAAATAAGTAAAGCACGGGGATCCCGATGCTTGTGTGCCAAAGCTTGCTGCGGCATCTCTCAGAGGACCTGAGAGGTGCAAGCTCCTCAGGCTCATCAGGAAGTGGCTGCGCACAGCGCGGGACTGGAGCCTTGCAGGCCAGGATGGCGGAGCCCGCTCATTCTCCAGAAGCACAGAATGCTGGCCCGTGTCGCAGCATGCAGGGACTCGAACACGCTTCTCCCGGCAAAGCGAGCCTCTTGTAAGCCTTAACGGAGCATGGAGTAGGCCGATTGAGAGACCCAGCACAGCATGGCTGCCAGGGCTGGAGCATGGAGCGAAGGAGGGCTGTTTGCGGGCTGGAGCTTCACTTCAGAAGTGTGGAGAAACAGTGCGCTGGGCGTGCAGCACTGCCCGGAGCGAGGCGGGGAACCTGTGCAGTACGAATGGGCAGCGCCTTACAGTTCTTGTCACATATGCTTACCGCAGTAAAAAATGAAAGACTTTGTTGTGACTGACTTTTGACTACTTGCTTGATTAAAAGAAAACAGAGATGTGAGTTCAGAAGCCCTTTTCACCATTGAGAAGGAGCTGGTTTGTGGTTAACTCTGCTTCCTGAAGCAGAGCAAGCTCCAAAACGAAAGTGTCCACTGCAGAGCCGGCGAGCCTGCTGGGCCAGTCTGTGCTGGGGTCTGGGACTCGCCACTCGGGCCCCCTTCCGGGAGCTGTGCTCAGGGGTGCTGCTGCGAGCCCTGCAGAGCTGCTGGGGACACCTAGCACACGGGGGACTCCTTCCCCTGCAGCTTCTTTCCACCAAAGTATACAGGCATGCTGCTGCCTGCTGACTCCTCAGCACCCGGCAGCGCAGGAGTTGAGGGGCTGCTGAAAAGAATTTGCACAACCAAGGAAGTCCATCTCGGCCTTCGCTTTCTTGCCTAGACACCCAGATGTTAGTGGCAGAGGGTCCGTGTCGCTCCACAGGCCGAAAGAGAGGGTAGTGTCTGCAGCAGAGAAAGGAAAGGAGGGGAGAAGGGCGAGGAGGGGGAGGCAGAGGGGAGCGCTCCCCCATCCCCATGATCAGGGCCATGCTGGGGCTCTGCACCCCTCTTCCATTCTCCTCTGCTGGTGCCCAGCTTGGTCTGCTGCCAGAGCCAGGCCCCTCACTGCCAATGGTGAGGCCAGGGTGCTGGTGGCACAGTGCCTCCTGTGGGTGGGGTTGGGGTGGACTGGGGGCTGATCGAATGGCTTTCATAATTTTGAGCTGATTACCTAAAACTTCTGCAGAGATCACCAACTTTGGGGCCCTAGAGGAAAGTCACATTAGGTGAAGCCAAGTTTCAGGTGGCTTGGTGTTCTCGGGGACCTGCTGGGAGGACTTGTTGGGGGAGACCTCACTCCCTGCCCCTCACCCTCCTGCTTCAGCCCAGGATAGGGAACTTCCGGCCTCTCAGGAGGACTGAAGGTGTGCTGTGCACTCCCTTGGGTCGTTTTAGCCCCTCTCCACATGCCATGGGGCCCAGGGCCCACCGAGGGTTGGGAGCACCATGAAGGCCACAGACCCCTCCCCTTCCTCCTCTGTGCGCTTCCTCTCTCTCGGCTGCTCAGGGTTTACCCAGCATGATCTCAGGATGCACCTGCCCTCCTGCCCTCTGCGGGGCTAGCCCAAGGGGCCAGGTGCTGTGCTCGGGGGAGGCCCGCAGCTGTCCCTCATGTGGGTGAGTAGACTTGGGTAAATCCAATTGAAGACTAGACCTTGAGTCCAAGCTCAAGTTTGAATCCTGTCTTATCGTGCAGAAGGCCAATATGTTGATTTGAATCTGGTTTCTGCACCTATTTCTCAACAAACACATAAAGCTGAGTAGGGGAAGGATATGGTAACAAATTAACATACTCAGCCCCAACCACAACAATGGGCTTGATTTTTCCTGAGAATGGAAGGTGTTTATAAGTGAACAAATAAAAGTCAGCTCATCTTTTCCTATATGTTTGGAAAGGCTGAAATCCAATGTGCTACGCTTAGTTTTGGAGGAGCACAAGATGTGTACTGACCCTTGCCCAGGAGAGGTTCTCTGTGGGAGCTTATCCACTGGCTGAAATGAATTCAGAAGACTGACAAGTAGGCAAACGGACAAAGGTGTCACAGACCTGCAGGCCAGTTCGGGCTCCTGCACCTGGTGACGGGCAGCGGTGGGTGCTCCCCTCCTGCTCATTGGCTCTTGCTACAGTGCAGTACCAAAGACTGGATAACCTCGAAGTGAAAGAGGCTTCTTGTGTTCCGTGGTGCTGCATGTCCCAGAGTACATGCTCTCAGGTCCTGGTGGGGCTCGTGGCGCCTGACTCCTGGTGGAAAGGAACAGGGCGCGAGGACAGACACAGGCAGAGGGGGGCCTCGTAGTAGGTGGGGTGCGGAGAGGACAGGTGAGGTCATGGTTGTGAGAACTGATCTCGTCTTAGATGACTGAAAAATGCTTTAAGCTTAAGAATTCTGCTCTTTAGGAAGTGTTCTCGTCCAGGGAGGCGAGTGTCTCTCAGAGGTGCTGACATCTTCTCAAGGAAAAATTGAGCCTTTTCTTTCCCCACAGGGCCAAGGTCAGAATTAGAATGAGCTCATCGTGGGGAAATTTCTCATGATTAGTCAACCAAAAACAGAGGAAGATAAAATTAATTTAGAAGAGGAAACTGCTTTAAGAAATACCAATTTTCTAGAATACCTTCAGTGTTTCACAAAAAAAATAGGTGAACTCTGCAGATGAATATGGGGTACTTGAGTAACACACACAGAGTTCTCATGCAGAAAACTTTCTTGAGAAACTGGCCCCTCATGAGAGTCTCATCTCAGTTACACACGTAGATGAATGTTCTAAGTTTATAATCTGTTCCATTTTGAAAAATACACTATCCAAGATTTGTTCTGTCGAGGACTCATGAGACGGGAGGGAGATGGGGCGAAGGTGTGCGCCGCTCACTTGGGCACCTTGTCTTTTTAATGAGAACAGCAATAGCGGCCACGACGCGTGGCCTCATCTTCAAAGCAGTTCCTCAGAGTAAAGACAGAAACAAAACGCTTCCACAAAGTGGAGATGGTAGCACAAGTCTTTCTTCTCAATGAACTAAGGTAAAACTAATAGTACAAATGAAACCAGTTAACATACACACTGACATAGCTCGGAAACAATGAGACTCGGAGTCCGAGGAAGCACTTGACCTTCTGCCTGTCTCCTATCTATCGCTTTTCTGGTTTGCTTGGTTGTGCTTCTCACGGAGGAGAAACCCTGGGACGGCAGCGTGGGCATCTTGCTCCTCTCCCTTAGTCTTCTGCGCTCAAGTTGCACCCCCTCGCCCACCACTGCCCCGTGGTTGTGTTTCCTCGTAGCAGGGCAGGTTCCATCGTGTCTGAACACCAGGCTTCTCTTACCCGTTCGTCTCTCGACAGACGACGTATATGCTGTTTCCAAGATTTAGCTGCTATAAATTGTGCTGCTCTGAGCATGCCTGTGTGCATTTGTACAATGTGAAATAGTGAAGAGAATTTAATATTGATATGCAAAGTATATGTAAATAATATACTTATTTACATAGTGTGTTTGTATTTACATACAAAGTGTATGTAAATATACTTCTAGAAATCCATACCAAGTAAGTGCAGTGTAACACGAACCATTCCAGCTCTCCCGCAGCCGCACGCCCTATGCTGCGGACTCAGTTGTTGGCACAAGTACTGGTCTTTGGCCCACTTCTGGCTCCTTTTCTAACCAGACTCAGGCCTGCAGACCCCAGCTTGGCAACCTGCCATTAGCCAAGTGGAGAATGAGAGTTCTCGAGCACCAACTGGGCGGAAAAGCGATCACAGCAGAAGTCACGCAGATGATCCTGAGGATGACTGAGCGTGCAGGCACAAAGCCTAGCCGTAAGCATGGGCAGATCAGAGCCAGCCCCGGCAGTGATTCGTGAGGCATACACGGCCCTAACTGAGAGACCATTCTTGGTCCTACTCTTACCTCAGAAAGACTGTGCAGCCTGGACATATTGTGTGCCCCGAAGACTAGGGACGCGGAAGCCTGAGGCTTTCCTGGACACTAAGATGCAGGCCTCTCTGCTTCTAGCTGCAGCAGCTAGTTGAGCTGCTCTTGTGAAATAGGGAGAAGCATGAGGTGCTTGATGTGGTTCGTTGGGACTCTAAGATGCCAGCATTTTCTGTTAGACAGACCCTCACATGACCCTGTACTTCTTGGGGACTGGATCCAGAACCTAATCATTGAGCTACGTTTCTAGCCCTTTCCTTTCCTTTCCTTTCCTTTCTTCCCTTCCCCTTCCCCTTCCCCTTCTCCTTCTCCTTCTCCTTCTCCTTCTCCTTCTCCTTCTCCTTCTCCTTCTCCTTCTCCTCTCCTCTCCTCTCCTCTCCTCTCCTCTCCTTTCCTTTCCTTTCTCTTTTCCTTTCAACAGGGTCCTACTGAGTTTCTAAATTATCAGGTTGGGCTTGAACTTGCAGTCTTCCTCCTTCAGACTCCTGGAGTGCTGGGGTTTCAGTCATGTGTCACCACCCTCTGCTAAATTTCTTTTGATGTTAAGGTCATGATAAGAAGAAATAAAACTGAAAACGGGCTCTCCTTATTGATGTCGGTGCTTTTAAAGGGATGTGAGAGGCTCTAAGCAAGGCTTCTAAGGCACTAAAAATTCAGCAAAGATGCTGTCCCATCATCACTTCCTTCTTTTCAGTGCCTTAGAAGAGCCTACTCTTCCTGAGGCTCATGAGCGACTTCTTTCTGTCTCGATTGCATGATACTGAGATGTAATGGTGAGCAGTGTCTGGTGTCCAGTTTCACTGCCTTCTAGGAGCCATTTGAAAATCGAGTGGCTTTTTCTCTCCAGTTAGTAACCTTTTAGTTTATGTTAAAAGCACAAACTGCAGTTGACTTGGCCTGTAATTTCACCTTTATCTGGTCATATTCATTGGCACATCCATTCAAAAACCATACACTGGCTTCCCACTCCAGGATGGACCCAGGCTCTGAGCGAGCAGGAGGCCGCATCAGTCATAGCCTTGTGTGAGCTGGAGCCCAGGAAGCCCTGCAAGGCCTGGATCCCTCTGCGACCTGGGTCCCTCCCATCCTGTTTTGGGGATTGGGAAGAGGAGAGGCCCCCAGTGCCTCTGTGCAGAGCTGGCCACAGAGGAGTGGTTTAGAATGCAGGTGGAGAGGCTGGCTGGCACCAGACAGGTCCGTTACCACTCTTGCTAGGAATTAACAGTGGAGACTGAGAGTTCCTCCCCTTCCATATAAAACATCATGGTAGTCAAAGCTGTGCTCTACCAAGAAGCAGCTATTGCAGGAATAGTGAAGTAGGCTGACAGAGCAACACGATGAGATGACTTTTGGGACTCCCTTACACACTGTGCCTTTTAGCTGTGGCCCAGGTGTCTTGTTGTGAAATGTTCCATGCCCTTGTGTCTCTGCGGCAACTCCACCACTGCTTATGTTAGCTCCAGGGTGTTTCCATTGTCTTCAACCAAAGTCTCAAGAGAGTCCAAGAGCAGACCTGCAGATGAGACCGCAGACTCTTTCCCGGTGCACCAGGACCCCAAGTTCCGGGGCCAGGAAGCACATGCCTCATGCATCCCTGCACTCCTGGGCAGGGTAGGGGCTCCCCAGAGTGTGAGCTGACCCTCCAACCACAGGGACAGAGGAAGAGCAGTGGAGCCCACCGCAGCTCATGAGCTGCCCTCTCAACCAGGCTCGTCATCCAAGAGGCCCCTTAGAAGGTATTTGCTTTAAGTGGTTATTCTACAAAGAGGAGCGTGGGGTCCAGAGATGGAAGCCATCTGTGATGGGTCACACGGCTAGATAGCAGCAGAACTGAAACCAGTGATTCACATCTCCACGCTCGCATTCCAGAGTGCTTTCCACTCTCCTGTGGTGCCCGCTTGCTGCAGACGCAACTTCCTGGCCTCAAATAGCCAGAGCCCCCCAAGGCAGCCGCCCGCCCTGAGCAGCCTCATGATTCTTGCCACCGCGGGACAAGCTCTGCAGGGGAATCCCCAGGGTTGATCATCTCTGGGCGGGGCGAGCGGAGGCGGAGCCGCCTAGGTCTGGATGTCACCAGAGGAGCCCCACGTAAGGTGACCATGGCAACCCACAGGAGGGCTTCTTGGTTTTATTACCCTTTGTGGTGACTTATTTTCTTCCTTTCCTTTGCAGATCACATGAGTGGATGTAAATTTGATCACCCAAAACTGACGAGCAAAGACATTCTCCCACACACAACCATGTGAAAGATATCTAAATAGGACCTGGGGGACTCATCAATAAATAATGAAAAGATACTAATAGAAAAGTCTATATTTGGATGAGAGGAAGTACAGTGACAGATATAAGTGTTAGACTAAGTGTTGCTATTCTAATGGCTGCACGGCAAGAGGAATGGCAGGAATGGCAGCTAGGAGAGGTTTAGGAAACTAGGATTAAATTGTTGTCGCAGACGTAGCTTCTGTATCAGCGGTGACTAGTGACGGTTTTGAGATACTCTTATATTATTTGAAATTAGGATTAGAAACTAGAAGTAGATAAATGAGTAAATTAATAAAAGAGGGTCGCACATGGACCAGTGGTGAGAGCGTGTTTTAAGCCAGTACTGAATAACCCAGTTGTCCAGCTACAGCCTACGGAAAAAAGAAAACAGAAGAAAAAAGTAGAAATATGGAAGTAATGCAATACCCTTATCCTGTGTTTCAAACTAGAGAATGTATATTTCACGACATTTTAAATATTTGGGGGTTTCATTATTTTTCTTGCTGAGATAATCCTTTTCTTTCAGCCAGGTAGAAAACGAAAGTCTTTCATTTGGTTAATATCTGAGTTAAGCGATGGTGCTGACAAATGAGTGTCAGCCTTAATTTATAGAGTAATTTCATACACAATAATACCCAGCTCACCATTCTAAAATAACACATTGAACTTCCTGTGTGTGGCTTACGATATCAGATACACATGCTAGAACTTGCTTTAGTTTCAGTTATGAAATAATTAAAAACAGGCTCTTTCAGGTTCTTCAATATATTTTAAAAGCACAAGAAGATGCGTGCTTAAGGCGATCTGAAACAGGTTTCTAGAAGCAAGCAAAACTAAAAAGGAACACAACAAACTAACTGGGAAAGTTAGAGATGAGTCTGAACTGCAGCAGCGCTGTCTTACTGGAGACAGTATTTTGGACTTGACTGCCTGCCTGCCATTGTAGGAAGCATAATCCATAATGCAGCCAGAATGTCCCTGCTTTGTTAAAACCATTGATGTAATAAGGCACATATGGTCAATACAGGGACTTGGCCTGAGAAAATACATGGGTCCTTTGTACTGTTCGGCAACTTTTCTGTAAGTGTGTATTTATTTCAATACAACGGGTCAATAAGTAAATATACAGAGCACCACCACTGGCCTGGCAAAGGAGCAAAGTCTGCAACCACTTTGTAAGAAGTATCCATCATTGAGTCTTAATGCTGGAAATAAAGAATAAGACCAGTTTTTAAGAGAATGTAAGAAAAAATATAAAATTGGGTTTAAATTATTATCCTAATGTTGCAAAGCACGGCTGAGCTCAGCTTATACAGAGACGGCTGCTCTTTCTGTACCCAGCCCCTGGCTGTGGTAGGAAACAGCGGCAGGAGGTTAGGGGCCTGGGATCCCTCAGCGGGCACCAGGAGGGAATTTCTGCAGCATCAAATGTCCTAGGCCACATAAAGGTAACCCTGCTTCATCCTGCACAGCCAGAAAGCTCTGGGCCCAGCACAGTGGGGAGGAAGACAGCAAGGGGAACAGCCTGCAGAAAATGCTGTTGGTTCCCCCAGAATAGCAAGGCACCACTCCCAGCCCAGCCAGACTTGAACCTGAGGTGGGACAGTACTAGGAAGACACTGGCTTTGCTAAAAATAGCTTTTCTCCTCATATTTGGAACACAAGGTTTTAGTAGTGCTTAGTTTTGCTTTGTAAAGTACATGAACAAACAAATGATCGTCCTTTTTAACAGGAACAAAGCTGAGACCTACATCACAGGGAGAAAATAATGAATTAGCCCATCTTTTCATTCAGCCCTCTGGAGTGCAGAGATATCGTAATCTTATTTCTTTAGGTCTGTGTGAAAGTGGTTCTTTATTAATATATGTGACATTTGATTCAAAAAGAAAGAAAAGAAACTTTAGCTAACTTTCAGAGAAAAAATAGCGTTTCTTTTCTTTTGAACAATTCTAAGGAGGAAGGAAATGTAGAATTTCATGTTTTCAATTCGACTGAAGTTATGAATCATCACACCTTTGGTAAGAATGACATGCAACAGGAACTCTGAGGTGTTCATGTGGGCCAGGACCAGCGGTGACCAGCGCTGAACTTCGGTACTGTGCTTTTCACTCCTGTGATTCTAAAGGAAAGCCATGGGAGGCCAGCTACACTAGGGGAAGGAAGCTGCAGAGTAGAAGCTGAAGGAGTCTGCGGCACTCGAGCATCTCATTTGACCTCTTGTCAGGGCGAAGGAGAGCGAGCCGATTAATAAGGAAGACCAGTGAATAACGAGAAGGCAGATAAATCCCAAATCAATTTTACTTTTTTATGTACCAAACACAAACTCCCAAAAACTGACACAAGAGGAAATAAAACTCCCAATAGACAGCAGGTAAGGAGACTGAATTAGTTGTTGAAAACTTTCCACAAAAACAAAACAACAAAACAGAAACTTTCAGAAACAGGGGGCCGCAACGGTGAATGTAAACGTTTAAAGTGGATTTAACACTAACCTCCCGCAAACCCTGACAATGAAATGAGAACACTTCCTAATGTGTTTTGCGAAACTTGTGTTACCTGATGAAACTAGGCAAGGATATCAGAAGAAAATAAAGACATTAGCCAATATCCATTATGAATATAAACCCAAAAGCCCTCAAAAACTGCTTCACCCAGTGATACATAAAAATCATTGTCACTTGGGTTTTCCAAGGAATGTAAAAACGTTTTAAATATTGAAAAATCAAATAGTAAAATAAGCAACAGATACAGTCATTTCAAGAGGTGGAAAAAGACATTTGATAAAATTTCATAACCTTTCCTAGTAAAAGCACCCAACAATCTAAGAACAGAACTTCCTCAAATATCTTGATGAAGGTTATATTCAAAACCTAACACCAAAGTACATTAAAAGTCTTGGGCCAGGGAGATGGTGCAGTAGAATGAGCCCCTGCCTGGCAAGCACAAGCCCATGTGTTCAATCCCCGATACAGAAAAAAAAGAAAAAATACATAAAAAGACTCAATTATGTGAAACAACTCAATTATTATAAAACACTCAATTTTACCCTGAGATCAAAGATTTCACTCTTACCACTTTTATGAACATTGTACTAGAGGAGAGAACCAGGAGAATCAGACAAGAAAGAAATAAAAAGCACTGAATGGGAATGCAGGGAAGAAAGCCATTCCTGTTTGCAGATGGCATGATGACATGGCTATATATATATATATATATATATGCTAAATAGTCCACAAAACAAACTGTTATAATTCATAACATGAATTGCAGAAAGCAAAATTAACATACAAAACTTGGTTGGTTCTACTGACTAGCAACGAAAAACCTGAAAATGGAATTCAGCAAACAATTCCATTTCTGATCATATCAAAAAGGATAAAAATCCTGAGAGGTAAGCTTGACAATAAAAAGCAAAACTATCAGTTATCATTGGAAGAACCAAAGAAAACCTACGTTAATGGGAAGGCGTGGCATGGGCACAAACTGGGATGCTCGGACACTGAGAGACTCCAAAGGGACCTACAGGCTCAGTACGACCCTCATCGAAACCCTGGCTGGGCTTTTCTCAGAACTTCACAAGTTGGTCCTAAAACATTCTATGGAGCTAAAAGGGTTTCAGCACCGCCAGACCACCCTGAGAAACACACACGACTTCCAAGCGTGCTACAATGCGTGGCAGACAAGGCAGGGTGACAACAGCACTTGGGGAGACATGTAGGTGAATAGAATTGAAAATCCCCAAATAGCCACTCACGTTTATAGTTAATTGATTTTGACATGGGCTCTTGGACAACTTAAAAGAGAAAATAGCCTTTGCATCACATGGTACTTGGACAAATCAGTGTCATTATGAAAAAAAAATGAAGCTGGGCTTCTACTTTACGTAAATATAGCTCCGCATAGGCCATACATCTAAGCAGTTGAAACCACTCACTCTTAGGAAAAAGAAAAGCAGTATCTTTGTATGCTCAGTTAGGTAAAACCCTTTCGCACACAATATCAGAGCATAAGCGATGAATGAAAAGTCGAGGGGGGGCTTGATTACAATCTTAAAACTCTTGTTTGACAAAGAAAAACTCATCAAGTGAAAAGACAATGCAGAGAATACGAGTGTGTTAGAAGTGAGCTGTACTCGGAGTAAATATTGAATATCAGCCACTCAATATTAAAACATCAACGCATGTGAAAGTGGGCAAACATACCGAACAGATATTTCTCTGTGCTGGCCAATAATTAGCGAGGAAGGGAAGTGCAGATGGAAGCACAGTGAGCATTGCCTCACATCCCTCAGGGTGACTACAGTACAAAGACAAACGAAGCCTGGGGCAGGACTTAGATGTAGGTGACCCTCCTTATGGTGGGAATGTACAGTGGCACAGCCACTTTGGAAAGATGTGACAGTTCCCATAATATGAATTCTCCTGTGACCCAGGAACCCCACTTCTAGGAATGTACCCAAGAGGACTGAAAACACGTCTACATAAAACTTGTGCATGAACGCTCACTTAGCGACAGTTTTCATAGCAATCGGAGCAGAAATGGTCCAAATGTTCACCAACTGAAACACGGATAAACAAAATGTGGCTTGTCCACACAATGGAAAATTACTCTGCTGTAGAAAAAAAAAAGAGATTTTCTGGTACATTCTACAGTGTGGTGAACCTTGCAAACACGATGCTAAGTCAAAGAACCCAGACACAAAAGGCCACACCTAGGTGAAGCCAGGTGCACCAAATGTTTGAAATCTGCAAATCCATCATCCCAGAAAGTGAACACATGATTTCCAGGGACTGGAACAAGGGGAAGAATGTGGGGTGTGTGCTAATGGGTGTGGCACAGATGTGTTACATGAGGAAGGGGCGGGGGTGGTGTATCTCGAGTGTAAAGACAGCCCCTGAAGTTTGTACCTTAGAAGGGCAATTCTGTGGTGTGTGACTTGTGCTCAAAATGTCGTACACTTAAAGCTTGAGATATTTATAGGGAAATGGGTGCGGCTTGAGTTCATACTGACAGGGAGATCGAGCAATCTGGCGCGTGCTAACGTCATCCTGTCTCCCTAGCTTACACTAGGGAGCCGAAAGAGCAAATAAGACGTAAAGTGGATTTAGATGTGGTGAAACAGGAAGAAAAGTCTCAAAAGGAAAGGCAAACAGAATGGGAAAAAGCAAAAAAGAAGGAAGGGGAAAGGAAAAAAAATATATATCTGTACATATCTATATATACATACACAACACAGCTAAGGTAGATATACTACCAATTGCTATTAGCTCATGGGAAGGATGGTGAGCTGTCTATGGAGACTGACTAGTTTGTCCTGCCTGTTTCTCGTATTATGAGTGGCTGCTCTGAGGATAACAACACACAATATACTGAACGATGTTTTTCTCCTGCAGTCTTGTTTTGAAATTTTATACTGTTCTTTCTATTGTTGATTTTTCTTCACTTTAGAATAAAAATAAAAAGTGCGGCACCCTTCCTATTTTGTCTTTCATCCTAGGCTTTACCAGCAACCATGTCCAGTATCCTTCTGTCCTTATGGAGGTCACAGCAGTAAGGACAGCTTGCTGCTTACTTTTAATAGTGGGAGCAAATGCACGCTCCTCTGTGCGCCGCGGCGAACTCCAGCCACGCACTCCGCACCACGAGGTGTCTTCTCTTCCCCTCTGTCTAGGTGGTTGCCGGTGGGTTGCTCTGTCTCTGAGGGCTGGGACTTGTGGGTGAAGGTCACTTAACACTGCAGGGGAGAGGGTGAGAACACGATGACTGGAGTGTCGCCGTCCTCCCGTACGCATGAGTCATTGTCTTTGTGGGTGGCACCTTCACGAGGACCGTGCTGAGCTCTGTGGGCCGGGGTGTGGTAGGGGGTGATTCTGGGAAGCGCAGGAGAGCCGCTGTCTGAACCTTGGGAACCTGGGACTGGGAGTTAGCCAGATTTGGGGCTTACCTTCTTTCCCCTTTTGATAGGCAGACACCCTCATATTAGAAAACAATTTTCTTTAAAACCTGAAGTAAATCCACAAAAGTAAAATAGAATTTTAAGCTTCAGCTCTCTTCTCCTCTACTCACTCTGAATCCTCAGGACAAACTCTGAGGCCTGATAAGATCCCTCAGAACGGAAGAAAAAATTTACTCAGGTAATAGTTAGCAAGGGATGAGCACGTTTGAGAGCATGTGCTAGACCCTGGGTGTTATGGTTTGTGTCTAGTTGTTCCCCTAAAGCCTCATGCAGTCACAGGGGGATTTCTGGGGTTTGTGATCACTGTGCTGTGGATGCCGCACCTGCCCCAACAGGCAATTGGCACTGCAGTGTAAGGAGAGAGAGGCCAGTGAGCAGCCTGAGCGGCTGCCGCTCCCATCTGCTCTCTGTCCTTTGCCTTGCCACCAGGAAAGGCTGCCGCCCTCTGCCGTAGGCTGCTCTGCCTTGGAGCCAGCCGAGTATGGACTGAAGCCTCCAGGAGCCGTGAGCTAAATAAACCTTTCCTTCCTTCATTTTGGGTGTTGGCTATTTGTCCCAGCACCAAGAGAAGAGTAACTGAGACAATGGGCCTTCTAGTTTCTGGCCTCGGAAGTGTCCTCGTGTAGTGCATGGCCTGTACTCATGACATTTGTTATGGCTTGGATCAACTCTCTCATGAGGAAAGGTCGGCCCTCAGCTTAAGGCGCTGTTGGGAGACGGCTGAGCATTAGGACCCAGTGGTCACAGAGGGACCCCTGGGCACCGTGCGCCTGAATCAGACTTTCCTCCTTTTACGTTGGCTTGCTTTGGTACCAGCAGTGGAAATTTCACTAACACGTTTCACATTTCTTAGAAACAAGAACTTAAAGAAATAGAAGAACATGCATTAAATATCATGCTTTTTAGTAAACTACTATCATTGATCACCTAGAGTTTTATTCATTGGAAATGTGTGTTTGCACAGACATAGGTGTTTTATATACACATACATCATGAAATTATATGTATTTGATATTTGGTCATTTTAACTTAGAGTATATATATTAAACCAAAGATTGAACTCAGGAACTTGCACTTCCCAGGCAGGCACCTGTGCCCTTGAGCTATCTCCCCAGCCTCTGAAAATAATATGGTTTGACCCAACATACTTACACAGCTAAAATTTACACAAGGAGAGTATGCATATTTGATGACTTCAAATCATTAACCAAGCAATTAAGTTTCCAGACTTCTCACAACAAAATTTTGCATTTTATAGACTCTGTCTCATATTTTCCTCTAAGTAACATGGCCCCCGTCTAGGCTGATGACTAAAAGGCCTTGTTTGGGCTTGGTCCTCATCAAAGGCTACACAGAGGAATGAAGATTATTCCACAGGCAGTGGTGAAATGTGTTAGAGGATGATTTCCTAACAGCAAAAAAAGATAAAATCAGGCTCCCATGCAAATAGAAAATGAGCACATATCAAAGGTTTTGATTTACTCATTAATTAAATAATGGAGCCAGTAAAATGCTATAACCAATTCTATGGAGAATTCCAAGAACTATACTTACACACTGAGAGAATAAGGCATTATAAATTGCATTTACAAATTGCCTTACACCTGCGTTTTCATATGGCGCTCATCATTTATGTCCCACAGGGGACGCGGCTGGTTTGCACACAAATGCAGCAGTGTCAGGCCTCATTACCGACTTCCTCCGTATTACAGAGCGGTGGAGTGGTTCCAATGAGATGAGAGGAGGGGAGGAACTTCAAGTGCGAGATCTACGCATGGCCTGCCGCACGCTGCACGTGTTCTGCAAGTGGGATCCAGAATCAGGGCCTCGTGGCTGCTAAGCATGTGCTCTAGCACTAGGCGACACCTGAGCTCTATTCCTTGGCACATGTCAAGGACTTCTACAGCTTATCACTGCACATAAGTGGTCGCCGTGAGGTTACAAGATGCACAGTTCTTAGCTCTTTGTACCACTCCTAGGAGCACACTTTCCTCTTCTGCCCATCAGAGCTCACGTAGTTCACGTCCACGTAGTGAATTTGTAAATAGTCGCTCCACGTGGACCACTCTCGGCCAGAGGATAGCTTCTGCTTGTGTGACAATGGGACCAAGTACGAGATCGTCTGAGCCTCTTGACAACAGCAGAGAGGGTATTGTACAATGGAGAAACATTACCCGAGAACTTTAGCAAAGCTGCATCGTGCCCATGACCCTACCAGTAGCTTTCTATAATATCAGGAGGGAGGCCCCAGGAGCCAGTGCTGCAGCCCCGTCCCCTGGAAGGGGAGGGAGGCTAGGAAAGGACTGGGAAGAGTGCGGTCGGTCACCCACGTGTGCTATGATAGCGCCATCCCAGCAGCCCAGGGGAGAAGACTGGAGGCTCTTCCATTTTAGGGAGCAGGGCAGCAGATTCTAGGAACTCGGGATGTGCCCAAGAGGCGGGGCTTTGCCACAGCCCTGTGGGGTCCAGTGAGGGACAACTTCTCCAGTGGAGACAGGTGGCTGGTAGCTGAGGTCCAGGCTAATTTAGAGGGGCACTCAAAACGTTTAATATATTCTTTTAAAATCAGAAATGGGCTGGGGAGGTGGCTCAGTGGTAGAGCACTTGCCTAGAATCAGAAGCACAGTATAGTGATAACATTCAAGCCAACTTAGATGTTATTTGTCATTATAATAATGCAAAGAGAAAATAATTTAAATATGTTTGCGTGGAAAGGGACCACACAATCAGGGCACATTGCCTCAGCCTCGGTCTTTGCTGCTGAGAAGCAGTTCCCACTACCAGCAGCTTAAAGGAGGGAGGCTTATCTGGGCTTTTGGCCAAAGTCCAGAAAGAGACGGGAAGCCAATGAAGGCCCGCGGGGAATTCTTCTCCTGAGCTTCCTCTGCTATTCAAGGCTCTGCCGCGCACCTGCTTTGTACAGAGGATTCATTTCCTGCTCTGAGCAGTGCAGACCCCATGACAGCCCTGCAGGGCGACAGGCAGGGCAGGCCGCATACACCAGTGAGGAAGCCAGAGCAGAGAAGCTGGGGGCGGGCTCAGCACCTTCCGGCCACGCCTCCAGTGGCCCGCCTCCTTCCACCAGACCCACATCCCCAAAGCACTGTAGGAGTAGCTGTAGGACTTCTATGATTCAGTCACTTCTCAAAGGCCGGTGCTGTGAGCCCACAAGGTTTTGGCGGGCCACTCACATGGTGACGAGGCATCTCAGAGGGTGCCCATGTTACTCAGGGCCTGCAGGCCGTGCGCCCAGCGCCAGTTCCCAGTGCTGCTGCTCAGCTCCCAGTTAGGCCGTATCACCTCACCTGGTCCCTTGCTCTGGACACAGCAGTGCCACTTGTTCAAGCACAGATAGAGCTGACCTGCCTCTGAGATCACTTTTTATACTCCTAGCCAAGCATCACAGGGAAGTAAGAAAGACGGGAGCATGGAGCTGACCAGGGAAGAATGATGGGTGACTTCTGAATGGTGATAGCTCTAAGCCCTCGTCATAACACTGTTGGGAGCAGTGAGTGTGCTCCCTGCCATGGATTCTGCAAAGAGACTGGAAGCCAATGAAGGCCCGCAGGGAAGTCCTTCTCCTGAGCTTCCTCTGCTATCCAAGGCTCTGCCGCGCACCTGCTTTGTACAGAGGATTCATTTCCTACTCTGGACAGAGGGGCTCAGTCAGGGACCTCAAAGGCCTAGATTTTATAGAGGGTGAAAGTTTTTGAGGTGAGGAGGTCATATCCCAAAGAGTATGGTGGGACGCTGGGGGTGTAGCTCAGAGGCGGAACATTTGCCTAGCAAGAGCGAGGCCCTCCCTTGGTGATTCCAAGCAGCGCTACCATGGGGTACGGTACAGGTGAGAGGTTCTCAGTTGGAAACAGCAAGGGTCTCAGGTTCCGGCTCTGCACTGGCCTTGTGCTGCGCCTCATTTCTCCGAGGCTCTGCTCTTGCATGGAGTGGAGAAACGTTTCAGCTCTAACTTGGTACTGTTTTCAGGAGGAAGAAAAGTTGAAAGAGCCAAAGATTTAAACATATTGAACAAATGTGACAGCTTCCCGGATTTCATTCACGCCGGACCTCAGGGAGGGCCCTGCCAGTGGCTCTGTGGCCCAGGAGTGGCCTTGGAGCACCGCAGAGCCTTTGCCCAAGGGAGAGACAGCATGAGGTGTGTGTTCTGAGTTTCACCAATAAGACACGAGCGCAATGAAAATGGAGCGGGAGACCCGGACGGCAAGCGTGGCCACATTCCCTGGGAACGCAAGCAGGGCTGTGGCACCGGCGCCGGAGGACTGTTCAGAGAGCACAGGTTTAGCAAGGCGGGTCTGTGCTCCTAAGACCCGAAGGTGGAGGTTCTACTCAGCTGAAATAAAGACGGTTGAGAGGAGGCCCAGAACGATTTCTTGAGTTCATGGAAAGTACCTTGCGCTTCGTGGCTTTCTCTTGTCCTCTTAATCTCATTCTTCCAAGGTTTTGTGCATTTTCTGTATTCTTGGATTTCCGTGTTAATAACGATAAGATCTGTTGGGTCTATGCGATGGTGAACTGGTGATTCATTTTATAGAGAGAAGTTTAAGAAGGGATTGGATGGTCAAACTAGAGAGAAAAATTAGTGCTCACAGAAACAGGAAGGGACAGCTAAGAGGGCTTTGTTTGTTTGGGGAGGGTTTGTTTTTTTTTTTTTCCTTTTTGTACGAATTTGTTTCAAGCTCAGCAGGTGTTATCTTCAGCTTCCAGTCCGAAAGCAAAACCCACCTCTGTACCAGAATGTGCAGGTGTGCAGAACACAAATAGTTCTTCATTTCCATGAAGTCCGTCCTTCGAGATCTCAGAAATCATGGTGGCTGATGGATGGGTTATATTTTCTTGGGTTTTCTGTTGGAGAAAAGCATTTTGATGAAAGGAAAAAAATTACTAAAAATTATTGTTAGTTTCACTGGTCATGCAGAAGTTTTTTTTTTTTTTTTTAAAGACTCTGGTCATAAAGAACAGATACACAAAATGCGTTGTGTTCTGAAAACATTTTAGCAAAATGAAAAGTTTTCAATTGTCTATCATCTAGAAACAACAGTAACGTTTTAGTTTGTTTCTCATATTTTTCTCTTTCATATATAAATTTTACAAAAGCAATGCCATAAGTATATTTTGTATCATGCACTAAAGTATCATCAGATAATTTTTTAAGTCATTTACTTATTTGGTACAGCTCAGACTTGCAGAGCTCCTCTTGTCTCAGCCTCCCTGGTGCTGGGATTATATGCGTGCAGGCCTGGCTTTGGTGATGGTATGGTGGGCCCGGAGTTCTGAGGCTGGCGTGGCATGCAATACCAAAGATTGAACTTGTGCCCTTGTGCTTGCCAAGCAGGCACTCAGACCACTGAGCTGTTTCCCCAGCCCCTCAGCTGATAAACGTTATTGCTGAAACTTTCCCCATTGTGTGGCAGTGCCCTAATGCACTCTAGAAAGGCAGTCTTTTATTCTTAAAATTTTATATCTCTTCCAATTATTCATCCAATTAAGGAATACTGTAATAAATACTATATACACTAATACACATCCTAAAGTACACATATAATTTTTATGTAAAATTAAACCCTTCCAGGGGGAATCGATAGATGTTCAAAAGCTTTCAGAATTTTGAAGCCAACTACCAAGTGATCCACCTAAGGACATTGTGACCGCTGGTACCTTTCTGTTAGAAATGAGAATAGGAATCAGTTTCCGCTTGAACCTTGCAGCGGTTCTCAACCTGTGGGTCGCGACCCCAGCGTGGGTGGAGAGACCAAAATACAGGCGTCGCCTAAAGCCATCGGAAAATACATATTTAAACCCATGCTATGCCATGGTAAGATGTTATTTATTGGAATTAGTAATTTGAAGTAGCCACCAAAGTTATTTTTTGATTTGGGGTCACCGCCGCATGAGGAACTGTATGGTGGGGTCACGGCATTAGAAAGGTTGACAACCCCCGCTTAGAGTGTGAAAGAAATAAAACAAGAAGAAGACGAAAATCACACCGGCGGGCCCATTCGGGGCTTGTTCCTTGCAAGGTTGAGGGTCGCAGGGGCACAGGGCTGTCTGCTCTGGGCAGCCTTTCTCTGATCCCCTGGGTGACTCGTGATGGGGGCTAATTCGAGAGAGAATGTGAGAAGGCCGCGGGGCATCACCAAGAAAGAGAAGAAAGGAGGCGGCGCGTCTGGGCGGCTGCACTGGGCTTGCCCAGGGGCTTCCGGATGCCCAGCACAAGGCCCGAAGCAGTGGAGCTTCCTGGGAGCCCTGGGCGCCTGGGCAAGGTGGGGCTGAGGGAAGCGGGCTGGGCCCTTGCATGCGAGCACAGCGTGACTGAGCTTCAGGCAGGCTCCTGCCTACCCGGCAAGCGGCAGCCAAGAAAAGCCGAGCCCAAGACAGCATCCGCTTGCCGTCCACTGCAGGTGAGGTCAGACGTGATGCAGCGTCTTCCCAGAGCAGTCTTTTCCTGTCCCCATCATAGACGTCCTTCCCCAGCAGCAGGAGCTCCAGAGGCATGGAGAGATGGTGGGCGTCCCGTGGGAGCCCTGTCCTGGAGCCCCTCCTGCTCCTTGTGGACACCAGCTCTGGCAGGTCATGCTCGAGAGCAGAGCGCAGCCTCTTCACTTCAGCTCTCCCCAGAGAGCGGTTTCTCTCTGTGAAATGATTAACCACATCTCTCCTCACATTGCCAGTGCGTGGGTGGCCACCCGGCCTGCGGGGGTCTTTGCAAGATAAGTTTCATTTCTGCTCTGTGTTGTCAGGAAAACTGGGAAATGAGGTGGAGGTAGAGAGAGAGAGAGAGATGATAGAGATAGATAGATAGATAGATAGATAGATAGATAGATAGATAGATGGGTAGGTAGATAGATAGATGGGTAGGTAGATAGATAGATAGATACATACATACATACATACATACATACATATATACATGGACAGATACCGAGACACACAGAGAGGAAGACAGAGACAGAAAGTGAGCCAGTGCGGGGGACAGAATGACAGATGAGGTGAGCTAGAGAAAGCAAAGGAGGGAAAATGAGAGAGACGGGGTGAAAGGTAATGAGAGGCTGAGAGAGAGAGAGTTCGAGCAGAACCAACTCACCCCAGGAAATTTCTTGATCTTTTTTTGGAATGGGAAAATATGTTTATTAATAATTATAGTTAACACTCCTGTTTATTAATCCAAAGTTTTTACTCTGGGAAGAAACACTGCTTGGCGATTTTCTTCAGTTTTCTGTGCGCCCTGGGGACCAGGTGGAGAGCGTAGGAATACAACTTCTGAGGTCTGGGTTTCTGATGAAGGATTTGGAGGCCATTGCCTCGCCCACAGAAGTGGGGGAGGCTCCCCAAAGGGCCTTCTTGCCTGAGGTTGCTGCCTGCCTCCCAGCCTCCCCCGCGCAAGCCTCTCCGCACTGCCCGCTTCTGCGCCAGCCTTGTGCTCTGGCTTTGTCCAAGGGCCCGGCTGGGCATTAGAGGAGCAGGAGGAGAGCCGGAAAGCGGAGCCGAGGTCTTGGTGTCAGGCCTCTTGCAGCACCTGCAGAGACGGCAGGGCCACCTCGGCTTTGCCTCTATATCACCTCTGCTGCTGGCCACGGGACCCTCAAGGTACACCACGGTTTGGTAGCTGCTTGCTTCTGGCTACCACAGCTAAGAAAGACTCCTGGGCTGCTGTGGGCGCTCGGCACACGTGTTCTCTTAGCATGTGTGAGACTCCGGGTGTAATTTCCAGCGCTAAAGAGAAGAAAGAAGATTCCTGGACCCCAAGTCCAAAGGAACAAGTACACTGTCCCCAAAGCTGAGGGGGAGGTGTGGGAGGGAGAATCGGCAGGGGAGCAACCTCTGCGTTACACACAGGGAAGCCCCGGCTTGCGGGGCCTCCGGGGCCTGCTGGGTAGGGCAGAGCAGGTGAAGGGCCGCCCACAGGAATCAGCACCCAGATCCCCACCCCTCTGCCCTGTGTCTTAGCAAGGTCACTGAGCTGTGGGTCTTCATAAAGAAGCTACGGGGATAAGAAGCACTTGTGCGGACAGCAGCGGTTCCCGTGCCTGTCTCTTACCCCATCAAGGCGATGTTCGCCACGCACCCTGCAAAGGGCGCAGCTCTTCCTCGACTTATTCTGCTGCTACCGTTATTTTTATTGTTAAGCATTGTCTAACACAATTTGCACTTCCGTTTGTCAGCTTTCTGTCTCAGTGACAAAAGCCCTGAGACAATCAGCTTATAGAAAGGCGAGGTTGTTTGGGCCCATGGTGTCAGAGGTCTCGGTCCATGGGCTGCTAGGTTCCTTAACCTTGGGCCTGCGCTGAGGCCTACGCGTCCCGTGGGAGCACAGAACATTCGCACCTGGAGGCCCAAGGAAAGGAGGAGAGGAAGGGGCTGGAGTCCCTCTCTCCCTTCCAAGGGTGTGGACCTACCCACAGGAGCTTGGTGTCCTCCCCTAACGGGGCCACCACCTCTGAACAGCACGCTAGGACCAAGCCTTTGGCAACCCGGTGTTCCCGCCTTACAGGTGCTTCATTCCGGGCCCAGCCTCTGTCATCCCGTGGGTCTCTCTGCGTGTCTGCTCCTCTTCTTAGAAGGACGTGAGTCATCATGCTACTCCAGCGAGACCTCGTCCTAACTTTGCTCATCTCGTGGGTTATCCAAGTCGCGGCATGAGGTCCTGGCACAGGGCACCAGCGCAGGACACGAGGCCACTGCTAGCAGCTGTCTCACTGTGCATCAAGGATAGCAAGCTCTCTGCGGGGTTCTCGTGAAGACCAAAGCAGTAAGGTCGGCGCCCAGCACGGGGAGGTGTGCTCTGCGCAGCAGCCTGGCCACTGCTGTGCTGCTCTGGTCTTGGGGAGCTGGGCACCGCAGGTGGAGGCCCAGGTGGGCCCTGAGTGCTCAGGTGGCCCAGAGGCCTGAGGACCAGGCCCTCGGGTCTGCAGGACGATCTCCTGTGCTCCACTTTAACCACAGATGCCCGCTGAGGGAAACACAGACGTCTGTGCTAGTTTCTGAATGTACTTAAAACAATGCATTCATTCCCGCAAAGGAAGGAACATGGTAGACTAGGAATGCCAAGGGAGGAAGCTGGCATTTCCCCGGGTTGTCTGTCCATCTGCTATGCAGCCCCACCACCTCCCCGGGCTTTGGAAAGAGGAGCAGTGCTGGACTGAATGGCCTCTCTTTCCAGCATGATTAGGACTCCTGCGTTTCTCATCTCACGCTGCCACCACCCTGGCTGCAGGAGCAGTGAGCTCTGGGGTGTTTTCTCTTCACTCAAGTTAAATGTCCAAATCATTCTTTGCTTGTTTGTACCCTTTGGTTTAAAATGCAAAATAAACAAACACTCATTACATAAAGACTGGAATTATAGAAAAATGGATGAGAAAACCCATCAAGGCAGGGTCTGCAGTGATGAGCTCTTCCCAGGGGCTACTCCAGCTGGTAAATGCGGTGCAGGTAACCTTAGCATAACCTGAACGCTGCTTAAGAAAGACAGAGGAAGCACAGTTCATAGACCGGCAATGGAGGAAAGAGGGTCGCGGGCAGTGGGAAGCGACTGGTGGCAGGCACCGTGGCGGGCCTACTTGTCCTTTGTCCCCACTTCCAGATGCAGCACAGAGGGTGTCCAGCGCCCCTCATTATTTCAAAAGGAGCAGGCAACACCGGGCCAGCTTGTGTACTTCATCTGTGGGAATAGGTGTGTGTACACTTATACAGCTATGGACAGTCATGATGATTTTGTTTGGGTGTCTATGTGAAGGGCTCGTCTTATTTCTGAGTAAGCCAAGAAATAGCTAAGGGGACAGGGTCCGATGTGAGCAGAGTTTGCTTTGGGGCTCATGGTGCCCTTTATTCCGTTGGCGTCAGTGCCGGCGGCCGGGCCACTGCGTCACCCTGAGGCTGCAGGGGCACTGGTTATGGAGCAGGTTCTGCTGGCCGTGAGATGTCCAGGGCTTTCAGTTCACATAATCTGGAGCCCACAGCCAGTCCATGGACAGCGCGGTGTGTGACACAGCTGAAGGGTTTCGCTTTGACTCTAGGAAGCTTGTAGAGCCTGAGGACAGGGCCAACCACACACCCCAGGTGAGTTTCACTGTCAAAACCATTGAAACTGCCCAGGATCCACACCCTCACCCGCAGCGCAGCGAGTCTCTCCATGGGCTGACCCTGCAGAGAGGGCGGCTGCCCGACCCGCAGCCCCTTGCTGTTGGTGGCGGGACTTCTTTTCATTTCTTTTTTTTTTTTTTCTTATTTTGAAGAGATGCACACACAAATAAAACAATAAAAATGATAGAGAATTTCAAAACGAGATGACAGGACATAACAATGGTTATTATGTTGCGTATTGCTATCCACAAAGTAGTTGCTCAGGTACCAGGAACAGCGGTGCCAAACTGACCGCGGCAGGCACGGCCTGTCCTCTCAGTGAACCGACAGAAATCAGTCGCGTGGTTACCGCAGCTGCCTTCCCAGGAGACCTGGGGATGTGTGGCCTTGCGAAACGAATCCGATTGCTGAGGCCAGTAGGTGACAAGTGCCTGGTAGGTCCTTCAGCTCAGGGTGGGGAGGGGTCCAGAAGACGACAGACATAGCCTGGTTCTCGTCGGTGCTGCTGAGTGGCTTAGACAGCTTGGGCCCACCTCGCCCGGACCTTTTTGTCCTTAAATCTGGTTTGCCAAAAAGTTTATTCTCGTGTTCAGTGGCACCTCGATGCACAAACTTAGTTTCTTCCATGCTTCTGGGAACACGGTTGTTGTGTTTGTCACCAGATGCAGAATCGGGGAACAAGAAAAATTTTGCTGAATGCTTCTGTTTACGAACTGAATAGTTGGTGGGAAGGAGCACTTGTGAAGTGAAGTACTACCGAACACTCGGGGTTAAAAATCGGGGGGAAAAGCTATTTTCAGTGAATAAGAAACAACTGAGTCACTGAAATAATGATCACAGAAATATGTCAAAGAATGTCAGCTGCACCTATGCCTGCCTGGGTGGCCAGCTCTGCTCCAGGAAGCCAGGAGATCACCGAGGAAAGCCCAGAGTGCTGGCCTTGGAGGTGACTTGCGCCAGGTCAAGAGGACCCCATGTGTCCTGTGGACATCATCGAAGGGCTCAGGGTCCAGAGAAATAGGTCAAGGAGCTGAGCAGGCAAGCTGAGGCCCAGCGAGGGTCAGGCTGCCTGAGGCTCTGTCCTCTCAGTAATGGGACCCTGTGTGTACCGCGCCTCTTCTGCTGAGAGACGGTCTCCCAGGCCTTAGCCCTTGGGATTTCCTTGTGACAGGAACAGCTCTGCTCCTCTTGGTGGCCAAGGTGGCATATACTTCATGCTAGGACAGGCTATGGCCGTGCTCGAAAATGACCGTGTTGCAGAGGTCTGGAGCCGTGGCGCTGTGTAGGAGTGGGGTTGAGACTGAGCTCTGGCAGGCCACCCGTGGTGCAGCTCATCATGACACGTAAGGACCCTGGTGAGTGCCTGGAATGCCGAGGCCTGCTAGGCCTGAGTGGTTGGTGGAGGCATCCATAGTGCCTAGGGGAGCCTCTTAAGCACACAACAGCAGCCCCTGTGAGAGGCCTGCAAGCCGAGCCTGCGTCCCTCCGTCTGGCTGGCGAGACTGTGCTCGGCAGGAGAATGGTCACGGCTGTTCAGGGCTTTCCTGGGTTCTGTGAGTCACTCTAATGAACAGCAAACCTAGGGCACCTAGGGAACCACCTGCGGGCAACTACTAGTCAGGGCACTGGGGCCTGGGGACTCCAGAGCTGCATCGAAAGCCCTGTCTCCTGGGAATGATGCTCTTAGTCAGCAAAGTGTGGCCTGACCCAGGAGATGGTGCCAGAAATCACCATCTAGCACTCAGAATGTGCTCTGTAGCCCAGGCCAGAGCTGGGCAGCATGGACAATGGAGCCGCCAACCTTAGGGGTGAGAAGGGCTTCTGTCCTCCAAGTCCACACACTGGCTTCTGGGGCAGAGAGTGTGCATCTTTGGTTGTGAGGGACCGGAGGGTAGGCATGGAAAGGGCTGTGACCGTGTCAGAAAGCCACACACTCACCCCAGGGCAGCCCGCTGCCATGGTGAGAGGAGGCCCCAGGCCTGCAGCCAGCTTCCCAGCTGGTGTACAAGCCTTCCTCCTCAGTCCCGAGTCCTCTTGTATTCCAGAGTAGGCGATGGCAGGAAAATAGAAACACATCGCAAAATAGAATGATGAAGATTTCAGGTAAAAAAAAAAAAAAAAAAAATCTCGGCTTTCCTAACAGTCCTGCTGGGAGACAGCATGGCCAAGGCTGAGTAGACTGCCAAGGCCAGGCTCGCCTTGCGGAGCTCAGCCAGAATCGCGGCTCTGTATGAGCAAAGTGCAGGCCTCCCAGCACACGGCTGCCTCAGGCCCAGTGCCAGCCAGAAGCTGACCTGAGGAGGCTCTGCCCCATTGGTGGGGTTTTGCGAAGTGAGCCATAGCAGGCGGGGGGCTGAGCACCCCCTTTTCCTACCCCTCACCCCTGCCCACATTCTCCTCGTTCTCTGTGTCACCTCCCACAGAGACTGCACTGGCCGGGGTGGTGGTGGCACGGGCAACACCCTCCCTGGGTCACGAGACCTGGGCTGGGGGGCACGGTAGGGATGAGGCCTGTGAGAAGGGGTCATTCTGACAGCAGTGTGTTCCAATGTGCCCCTGCACGTTAGGGGCAGAAAGCGGCCACAGTGGCCCGACCAGGACATTGTTACTCTCGTAAAGGACTCAGTGCTGGGAGGGACTTGCGCGGGGTGGCTGAGAAGGGAAGGCACCGACATGTGCCGTGAGCGTGTGCAGCTGTGAAGGGAGCTCGGACAGTCTTGCTCAGGCGCAAGAGCTGTAGGGCCAATGCAGCCATGGAAACAAGAAGCCAGAGATCAATGTGGAAGACAGGGTATACAGTGCTTCCCTCACGGGAGGCAGGTGCATCCCAGGCCCCGGGGAGGCTCCAGCATGTGGCTAGTACCCAGCACTCTCTGTCATAGTAATTGAAGAATATACCAGCGACAAAGTATAAATGATAAATTAAGCAAGGAAGAGGTTAACAACCATAAACAATAACAAAGCCGAGCTGGCATAATGCTATATTGCAATAAATACCATTTAAAAATACACATTATTTCCAGAGCCTTCCATTTAATATTTTCACACTGAGATTGAGCTCAAGTAATGGAGCCTGGGACGGTGAAGCCTCAGGCAGAGGGAGGAGCCTCAGGCCTGGGTGCGAGCTGCGCTAGCGCCGCCTCTGGAGCTCCAGGCTGAAGCATCCCCGCCCGGCTTCTTCTCTTTCCACTTCTCTTTGGTTTCTTCCCTTCTGAAGTGGACCTGGCGACATTCTCTTCCTGCCTTCCCTGTGAAAACTGTCGCTGGCACGGTAGAAGCCTTCGCAGCGCTTGGCGTGACGCAGGGGCTCCTATGGCGTTTTCGTTTCTATTTAATGAAACCCAGAGCCTTGTGACGAGAGCAGAGGTTGCTCTCCTACAGCGGCTCTCCTGCCACCTGCTCCCATTCTCGGGGTGTGTCTGCAGGGCTCCACCTCTGGAGCCTTCCTACGGTGTCTGCTATATGCAGGTCAGTGCAGTGGCTTGGGATGGGAGGTTTCCTGGTCATCCAGGCCCTGGGCATCGTCACCGTCCAGCCTCCCTGTGAGGTTCCAGGGTGGTCAGCAGAGCTGGGGCAGAAGGTGGCTGACACAAACCTCCACGACAATTCCTTAGAGCAGAAGCAGGCTTCCCATCTAGGAACACTGTGGTGGGAGGACCCTGGGGCACCGCCCCCAGCCCTAGTCGCTCTGCCTCCTCTTGGGGCTGGGGCAGGCTGCAGGCCCCTGGCCCTGACAGGCAGGGGCTGAATCAGGCGCGTGGTATGACTCAGTGCTCTCCCCCTGAGCCTATTTTTCATGAAAGGCTGGGTCAAGATGTTCAGATGGGAGAGAAAGACGACGGTGTGAGTGATTTCTGAAATGGCTCTGTTTTGCACTACTATCTGTCCTTTCTTACAAGCAAACATTTTAGAGAAGCCAGAGTCACAGGTTCTAACGCACTGGTGCTATCTTCCCGCCTTGCCAGCCCCCCAGCCTGACATTTCAGCACTGCCTCGTCACCACACTCCACAGGCTGTGGGGAAATAGCTGGGTGCCGAGGGTACAGGGGCAGAGAGGCTCGGGCAGAGTGCCACTGGCATTTCCGAGCACCCTTCTCCTTTGCATAATAAGCGAGGGGAGGATTTTCTAACGCCCATTTGATGTGCAAGAAAAGCAAGGCTCAAAGGCGGAGCAGCTGTGCTGTGACTCAGCAACACCGCCAGGGCACAGCTGAGAAGTTTGGTTGCCTGATGTCCAAGGCAGGGCCCTCTCCCCCCACGCTCGCTCCACCCTGATGCCACACAACTTCTTGTCTACTTCCCAAGGACTGTACAAACTCCCACAGGGCCTCTCCAGTGTCCCGAAAGACATCCAGGCATCCAGGGGACAGAGCCACTTGTGTCCCTGTCACGCCAGACGTCTTGGTGAATCACTGTGTAAAGTCACGCCTTTCCACCAACCTGGAGCCAATGAGGACATTCTGTGATAGAAAGACTTGAAACGTTTCATCTAGCCGCCTGCCCCCGGGGCCCCGCTGCCCTGCCGCCTGCCCCCGGGGCCCCGCTGCCCTGCCACCTGCCCCCGGGGCCCCGCTGCCCTGCCGCCTGCCCCCCGGGCCCCGCTGCCCCGGCACTTTTCCTAGAATCACCATTTCCTCTTCGTTGTGCCAGTGCAACATCCAGAGCAAAACTGACCGGCAATTCCAAGAAGGAGGTGCAGCCCCCACAGGCCAACACTAGAAAGTCTGTGCACCCCAGGCCCCAGCTGGGCCTCCCCTCGGGCTCCCGCTGCAGCTTGGAAGAGGTCCTGAGGTCTGGTTGTGCAGAGGAGGGAGGTCGGCTGAGGCTCGGGCGGTCCCAAGGCCCCGGCATCAGCACTGTCTCGGACTTACCTTGACAAGCTCTTCAGGATCTGTCGTAAGCACACGAGTCAGCCTATGCTGCTCGGAGCACGTGCTCACTGTCACCTTCGGCAGGAGGCAGAGGGGTAGCGAAGCAGCTGAGAGGTTTTCTTTTCAGGGACTGATTCCCTACCTCTCTGTGTTTGCTTTTTAAAAACTTTTTATTCATTTAATGAGAAAAAAAGATAAAATAACAAGAAAACAGTTCCAAAACAGGTTAGTATGACAGTTCCAATAATTAGTACATTACATATTATTGTTTTCATAATACTTATTCAGAGAAGATGCAGATATGATGTCTTGTCTAAATATTAGTACAAACCTTTCTTCTCATGGAACTAAGAGAAAGTAGGTGTATATCTATCCTATTTTGTATACACACATACACACAAATATATATATATAATGACCACAAAATGGTCCTTCATTTATACCCCCCTTTTTTGTTTTGGTTTGTCAGAGATGGCTGTTCCATTGCTGTATTTGGGGAAATCTTCAAGGAGCCTTTTCATACTTGATGCTGGTCCAAATACTCAGTTACTTGAGTTCAGCAAAATAGCCCAATATAGCCCAATAGTCCATAACAGGAGTGGGTTATTAGCACAACTGGCCATTGACAGAGCTGGTCACTTGAGCCTTTCACAACTCAGCACATTAATATACTTTATTTTTTATGCCTCGCGGTTATACTTTTCTGCTGGATGGTTAAGACCAAGTTCAAGCAAGACCTATATAACTAAAAATGTGACTTTTGTATCTGATAAGGTCAGTCAAGTCCCCTCAGGTTTTACCCTGGAACCACGTACAACCCCTTGTGGATCTTTTGTCAGTGTCAGCCATTTGGATGAGTCATGGCCATTGCTTGACCAATTTGTTGTCTAGGAAAGCCTGAGAGAATTTTTTTCTCTCTAGGTGACTCTTCTTAGACGCACTGTGCATCATCGATCCCTTTCCTCTGTGGACCCATAATCTCCTTGACCAGAAAATTTGGGACACCACTGAGTTACAGGCTGTCACAGCAGATTCTCTCATGTCCTGAGTCCTCACTGACCTAAGGGCTGGGGCCAAAATATTGACTATCTTTTTAGCCCATTTATCTGTCTAATTTTTGGTCTGTAAACCTTAGCTGTTAAACATCCAGAAGAGAAGCTTGATGATATTATTATCCTATAACAGAGGCAGTTAAGCTTAATACCACTAACTGTGTGAATATCACATACCTTAACAGACTCTCCATCTCCTATGCCCAAATATTCCAAGAAACTTCTTTGGTGGCAGTGGGGCAGCCTGGTTGCAAGGACTGCCTGGGTCAAGGTCACAGGGACCATGTCCCTGACACAGGCAGGTGGTCCTGCTAGGTACTGAGGAAGGTCTAGCTTCTGTGCTCCATGAGCTCAGAAGGTTAAACATTACACATAGAAGCAGAACACGAAGACAGTCCAATGCAAGCCACAAGTTAAAGGCCAAGTAAGCCCAACGCAGGTCACATGTGTTCAAAGACTTCCTTTAAAATTACTTATAAGAGAAAAGTCACCAGTAAAGTGAGCAGAACTGAGGTCTCTGTTTGTGGTGGGAAAATAATTGTTCTGGGAAGTGGATGTGCTGTTTGCCCGTGGGTAGGCTGAACGGAGCAGAGGTGTGAAGCCCAAGTCATCCAAGAAGTGCTGGGGAATTCTTCTGCCACTGTGGTTATTGCAAAGCGCAGCCAATTGCCTCCCAGCCACCGTGAGCTGGGAATTCAGCTAGCAGAACCGGCTGCCTGACCAGCTGCCCTCCAGCGCACTTTGTCCTAAACACTCTGCTGAACTTCTTTGGTAAACATAGTTTTTATTCTGGGCTTTGCTAAGAAATCATGTCAGCTGCAGTGGGTCTCTTCTCAAACATCGGCTTGCTAGGTGGAGGTGAGTGAGTGTCAGCTGTGAGCGCTGGAAGGAGGGGACACCCTCTGTGTGGTCTGGGGGGACACCCCCTGCGTGGTCTGGGGGTCATGCCTCCTTGGCCCTCATGAGGACGCGGAGAGTCAACTATGTGGCAGGAGACAAGCACGCTGTGGATGAGCGGTAGGAAATTATGTGATGCGTTATAAGGGATTCTCGGTTGGAATCTGAGACCCAGAAGGCTGTTCCCGTGCACGGTCCCTCTCACGGAGTTAGTTCTCCTAGCCCTGGCCATTGATCTGGGGATCCCCACACTGCAGAGGTTTGCACTTGCAGTAGATGTTAGGCTTAAAAGTCCTTAGCCCCAAGCATAAGCAATTACAGAACAAAATGAAGACAGCAGGAAAAAGGAAGTAGACTTCCTGCGTAAGGGAGAGGACAGAGATGGAGGGAGGGGTGCAAAGAAGAATGAAGACGAGCTTTGTGGATGGGGTGGCTCCCCAGAGGAGTGCTCACCGTGTACCGCGAATGTGGACAAACGGAACTGTTAGCTCCAAGCAGAGCTTTGCTCACCTACTGAGAAGCCGAATGCCTGCCCTCTGGCCATCATAAAATATTATGCTTGAAAGTAACATGTGCCTTAGCAGACATCAGCTCTGGCTTTATAGCTTACTTGTAATTTTTTCTTTTGAAAAATATATTGGGACAAATAAAACAATGACCAGCCAATCCAGAGCCTTTCTGCTTGACTGTTCACAGGCACAGCAGTCATGAAAAAAAATAAATCTTGTTATTGTTAGTCATTTTACACACAACCACAGATTCTTCGCTTCCCTTGGTCATGTAGTTCTTTCAGCTCTGGGAATTACAAACACCTTACAATTTTACCAGTTTCGGAAAAAAAAAAAAAAAGTTTCTGTTCTTATCAGACAGTGTGTCCGCGGCCCAGATGCTCCTCTTTACATTTAAATAACTGAAATTGCGGACTCTGGCTCAGCAAGCCGCTGCGTGGCTCCCACGCGTGGCTCCCGTGGCTGGGTGGCCATTGGCAGGCAGGCGCGGTTCATCTGCAGTGGAGCTCCCGGAGTTTGGGGGTTGAGGTTACTTATTGCAAGTGCACCCTGTCACTTACCTCGGCTTCGAAGCTGCCCTGAGTGATCCAGGGACCTCCCCGGGGAAGCAAGTCAGCGCTGATGCCTCCAACATCTTTGTTAAATCATTTTAAAAGTTGGGAGCTTTTCTTAACGAATGATGCTGGTGGCATATATCTGTGACCATTTCAAACTCTGGCTTGGATCTACTTGTTTTTTCTCATGGTATCACTCAGCATCTCCTTACTGGTCAGCTCAGTTTCACATAGTCAGTGGGGTTTTGGGGACATTTACAGGAAACTAGGCATTTACTAGCACCCTAGAAGTTACAAGCAGCCACAGGGAAGGCCAAGCAGTGTGTCAGGGTGTTCATGGGGAAAACACATGCGAGGAACTGTGTTTTGTGTCTGAGTTCAAAACAAGAGGCTTCTGCCACACCTAGATCAGTGGTGGGCATCTTCAGGTTGGCAAGCGTTCTCTTCCCTCTGGTTTTGAGCTCACCCCAAAGCCGCCTCACATTAGCATTTCTTGAAGAAACCCGAGCAGCCCAAAGAGGAGGGCTGGCTCCTTCAGGGACCAGGAGCTGAAGTTGTGAAAATTCAACCCTGTAAGCAGAAAGATGGGGTCATGGGGTTGGGGTGGGCTACAGCCGTGCACGTAGGCAAGCGCAAGACTTTGCTGAATCAAACCGAGCAAGGTGAAGAAGCCGGGTGCTGTGTTTCTCCAGCAGCTGGAGCTGGAGCTGGAGATGTTTCCTGACCTCTGAAAACATATGTGCAATTTCTTGATTGAAATCATAGTACTGTGGTTATGAAGGAGAATGTCTTTGTGGTTAGGAAGTATCTACAGAAGATTTTAGGAGGGACGAGCTATTATTTACATGTTTGCTTTTAAATGGAGAGAGAGGGGGAAGAAGGAGGGAGAGGGAGAGGGTGAGGGAGAGGGAGAAGAAGAGACACACACACACACACACACACAGAGAGAGAGAGAGAGAGAGAGAGAGAGAGAGAGAGAGAGAGAGAGAGAACAAATTTAGTCAGTAGTCTCAGTTGGCCAGCCTATGATGAAGCTATTCCTTGTATTCTTATTCTTCTGTGTAGGCATGAAGTTCCATTTTGAAATTCAGAAAAGTTACTCATGAATAAGCCTAACAGACATAGAGCAACAATGTGACTACATGGGTGAAATAACATAGCTCAGTAGGAGAGGGCTTGCCTAGCATACATAGGCCTGGGCTCAGTCCTTATCATTGCAAAGTATTTTTTGAGAAAAATATATTTAAAAAACTTAAAATACAGTCTGCATGCATGAAGAAAGTCCACATGTCTATCGAAGGAAATACATGTGCGGTCTTCCTGGCCTAGTCAGCCCTCCTGTCATCCAGGCTACTTCTGCGCTGGTGAGGAGTCCTTGGCAGGAAGCTGCAGAGCAGAAGAAAGGAGAGGGCGGGGCCCTCTCCAGGGTGTTGGCACTGCTGTGCCTCCCCCTGGGCAGGGAAGATGGACTCAGAACGGGGTGAGGCTCCACGTAGCCCAGAGGAAGCCAGAACCTGGCTGCTTCTGCTTCAGACCCCTGGAGTCCCGCTTGCCTGGGGCTGATCTCCGTGTGATGGGAGGGCGGTGTGGGGCCGCTGCAGGGAGGCCATGCGCGGGCTTGGCTTGTCCACCACACCTGCAGACCCCTGTCTTCTTGGCAGTGCGTAGGGCTCCCAATTGCTTCTGGTACTGATTAGCATGTGCGACCCTGGCCCATCTTTGTTTCCAGAGCAGGGCACCAAGCAAGGAAAGCCAGCCCCTTCGGTGCTGGAAAGCAGCGTCCTGCTGAAGCTCTGCCTCTGTCATCCACACACCAGGACCCGCTGCAGACCCCCCTTCTGGGAAGCCAGGCCTCTGCCACATCTCTGCTGTCCTCACAGAAGGAGACGTGCAGCCCCCTTCTGCAGGGATGGGGTACTACCAGGGCCTTTCCCATGTAAGAGATCAGATTCTCTTGCTCAGAAGCAGGGGGCACACTCGCTGTGTGCCACAGCGTGGAAATCTCACAACTGCCCTGGCCCCAGCTGCTCCGTTCTTTGTAATGTGGTTCGAGTCTCAGTTACAGAGCAGGGCTCTTTCCTAGGCCTTTCTCTACTGTGTCCAGCGTATGGACCTCATAGGAATGGGTGGGGAGGAAGTGTGCGTGTGTGCGTGTGCGTGTGCGTGTGTGTGTGTGTGTGTGTGTGTGTGTGTGTGAGAGAGAGAGAGAGACAGAGAAGGAGGGAGAGAGAGAGTAAGACAGTGAGAGAGAGAGGAAGGAAGAGGGAGAGGGAGTGAGAGAAGGAGGGAGGCAGAGAGAGGGTGAGAGATCTTGTAATGCTCCTTTTTTTCAGAAGAGAATGAAATGGTGGGGTGAACTACACTCAGCTAACGGAGCTGAGGGGACGTGGATCCTCAGCGTGGATCCTCGGCCAAGAGTTTGGAGGCTCTTTTGACTTTTGCCTTAAACACCGGGCATCGGGTGATTCCTCCTCTGATTACATCGCTTCTTCCAAGGCTGAGATTAAACCGTGATTCTGCAAGAGCTCTGTGTCTGAGGTGACAGGGCCTCAAAAAGAGGGTTCTGGGAGGTCACATGGACCAGGACTTGAGGCTTCCTTCCACTCCTACCTTGACAACGGTGAGGCTGCGGTGGGATTTCCCGAGTTACTGTGGGCTCCGCGCAGCCCAGGTGGCAGGCAGCCCGTGTCCCTGGGGCACCTGCTGCCCCCAGGGACCTGAAGAAAGGGGCGAGACACGTGATTCAGACCATCCCCAGCAGAAGCTGGTGCCCTGGGACTGCGCAGGGGCTTTCCTCCCAGGCCACGCTCCTGGGGCCGGGAAGGCCCACTTTGTCGTTGGGCGGTTTCCACGTTGGCCTCTGGATGTGGACGCGAGATGAGGAGCGTGCAGCGCGGCCCTTCCCGGATTGATCTTTATGACTTCAGAGTTAGTGACAGCAGATCCTGCTTACGTCCCCGCGGGCTGGAGAGCGCCCTGGGCGCAGGAAGGGTGAGGGGCAAGTGAGGGCAGCAGGTTCCAAGGCTGAGGCCGGAGGTTTGCTCAACATCCCTCGGGCGCTTGCTCCTCCGCTGCCCCCTAGCGGCCCAGCGCCCGCCTAGCACCCACGCACGCCTCTTCGCCATTCCTCTTGGCCTCCTTCCTCTTGAAATTAAACTCAGCAAGTCCCCGGGTCTACTTAGTTGTTTCTGTGTGCCAGACAATCTGCTAGATTCTGCAGGAAACAGAAGTTAGAAAAACTTTCTGGTCAGGGGGAGTGCGAATTAGCAATAGGAGAGGGCTATTTTAGCACAAGTAGAAACGGTGGAAAATTTCTTTAAATGCTTCAAGGTGCACGAGGTGAAAGGTCGCAGTGAGTGCAAGGGCAGGTGGGCTGGAGGCGGGCTGGAGGCGGCCTGGGACACGCTAAGGCATGCGGCTGCTGACACCCATGCGCCAAACACTGTATTTGGGGCATTCAAATCCTCCTACCAGCCTTCCAGAAGAGGATCCTATTTTGGGCAGAAGAGAAAATGAATTTACAGTGAAGAGCATTTGCAATATAACCACCACCCTTGAATTCCTATCTTTTTGTTCGGTGAAATTCTGCATTGCTCCTAATTTTTAAAAACATTTTGTATTCTATTAAAAATTTTCAAAACAAGTTAGATGACAGAAAATTTGACCATGTGCATGTGGAACAGGCGGGGCAGACATTTAAACCCTTGTCCTGCTTTCCAGGCCATCATCCACAGCTGCATGTCATCCTCATTTGGAAGCTGACTTGTCCCCAGTGATCCAGCTTCCAAGTGGAGGGTTTGCGCGGGCCCGGATGTGCCCCTCCAAGCGAGGCCTGCGGCTCGTTCCTGGCGTCTAGAGCAACCTGCAGAGGTTTTACTGCAAGTGCGCGCACCTTCCAGGCCAGAGGAATGAAAGGGAAGACCCGGGAAGGCAGAGCGCCAGGAGAGAACGGCAGGGCCGCTGCAGGGGAGGGAGACGGCGGCGAGCATTTGGACGAAGCTAAGTCAGCGCTCTGGAAGGCAGGGGTCTGGCGCCACGAGGGGCATTGCAGAGCAGAATCTGTAGAACTCAAAACTGGCTCTCTGGGCAGAGAGAAATCAGAGGGGGAACCCAGAACGAGCGAGCGGCCCAGCCTGGATGACTGAGAAAATGGTGCAGACACTGGCTAACGCAGAGAAAGCAGGAGAGGACGGGAGAGGACAAAAAAAAAAAAAAAAAAAGTTTGGTTTGGAGGCTTCAAGCACCATAGAAACAACTGGATGAACAGACATACAGACATGGTCAAACTATGGGAATAGCATGCCTTGCCTTGCGCCCTGGAGAAATGGCAAAGCCTGGGGTTGTGGCTAAGGATTAGGGTCGAAGCAGTGGGAGTGGAGGGCCCCTAGACAGCAGTTCTCAAGTGGGAATGTTTTCAAGAATACCGGGGAGCCCTAGAACAGTTAGCTGGCTTATAGCCACATTTCACTACCGACTTCCTTACCTAGCAGGTACTGTTCGCATAGTCTTAGGGTATTGGCCTAAAGAAATGAGTAAGATGAGTATTTCAGGAAATTTCGATGGTATTTGTGTTGTTATTTGTTTTGAATAAACAGTCATTTGCTACCTTTCTGACCATAGCGGACAGGCGCTCAGTTAGTCCATCCATGTAACTGCCAGTCCTCACCCTAACTACGTGAGCTGAGATGTGCTCGGTCTACAGGGCCTGCTGGGTGAGGACGTAGGCTCCAGGGCTGCATGAAGCAGTTATGGTTCCGGGGGAGCTGCAGGTCAAGGCGGTCCAGGGGCTCTGGAGAAGGAAGGGAGCTTGAGCCTGGAGGAGGAGGGTGATAGGAATTCTACTCTTGATCTTAAGTTTAAGTCTTTCCCTTGTCTGGCATCGGTGCCTGTGAGGCTGTAGCTGGCAGCAACAGCGAACGCCTACTGTTGTTTGGAGAGTGTCTTGCATGCCCTTGGGGCTGCGTCTGGTGTCTTTGAACATTAGGCTTTCCGGGTTATTGCTTCCACCCTCCTTGACGTTTCTCTCATTGTCCAGTTATGTTTATTTACCTCTTCTTCCTTTTTTCCCTTCTGCACAGATAAACCTCTCAAGTCATCTCTCCCTCACCTTCATTCCAGTTATAAAAATATCATCCGCACCTTATTTTTACCATCACTCTCTTATTTTTTCTTCTCATTCTTTTTGTCCTTTGGTTCTCTTTCTCCTCCTTTTTATACCCTAGTCTACTCATCAGCACTGTTCCTGCATCCTCTGGGTTATTGAAAGAGCTTTGAACTTTTAAAGCAAGTTTTAAACTGTGCACAGTTATGGTTGATTCTACAGATGCTGATCTCACTGGAGTTGTTCCCACAAGAGAGTGACAAGGATCAACCTTAGCACAAGAAGATGCTCTCCAGTTAGCCAAAAGACGAACACATATAACTGAAAGAAATCCACATGTTGAAAGTGGGTGGCAATGTTGGCAGAGCTTCTATGCCAGCTGGTTTATATCCCTCAGTGCAAACACAAGAATCACAAGAAACCGGGGTTATGAGCTATTTCCAAAAATTCATAACTCCCCCAAAGTTGATATCATAGGCAGATGATGAAGTAAGTAGCTCAAGTTGGAAAGGTAAGAGACAACTAAATAGGTGAAGGAAACAATTACAAAGGTGTCCAGGAATGTAAAGAAGGTGTAAACAAGGTGCTGAATGATTGAATGAACGAGATGATTGACGAGTTCAAAGATCACAAGAATAAGACGTTGCAGGGTATGGATGGTCACCTCGGTGAAGAGTTTGCAGCCGTGACTGAGAATCAGGCAGACGTCCCCAGAACGAGAAGCTTCGGGAAAACACTGGCAGTAGGCGCCGCCTGTCAGGAGACAGAATGCAAGGGCTGGAAGACAAGGGCCATGCAGTGTGACACAAGCTCAGGAACGCTTACACAGCAGAAAGCAAGATGATGGGAATGTACAAGAAACGACCTCAAGATTATTCATATTAAAGAGGGGTCAGAGTTATAATCCAGTGGTATAAATACATATTCACCAAAATAACTGCAGAAAAATTCCAAGTCAAAATCCTGGAAGGACAAACAACGCTAAAAGCTATCACAGAAAAATGCCACATCATCTGCACAGGCAAATTTGTCAGAATAACAGATTTCTCAACACAAAACTTAAAGGCCCGCAGACTTCAGGTGGAATTTTCAAGCCCTCAAAGAAAATAGTTGTCAGTCTAGGTTACTATGTTCTACATTCAAAGTAGACAGAGCCATGAAAGACCTTCAACAATTAAGAGGATCTAGAGCAACGCATCATCACCAGGCAGCACTGCAGAAAGTGTTTGAGGGAATCCTAGGTGCCAGAGGCAAGGAGGCTAATATTGCCGCAAGGCTCCAAGGGAGAGAGTGTCTCCAACTGGGAAAGTAATCCGAGAAGCAAGCACTGGAGAAGGATACATTGTGGTAGAGAATTTGTTTCAGTAATCACACTCGATGTAAACGGCCTTAACTCTCCAAACGAAAGACACAGACTGACAGATGGGATCAAAACATAAAACTCCAATATATATGGCCTGCACAAGGAGAGATTTCACACACACACACACACACACACGTGTATGCTCTGGAAGGACTGAAGGCTGGTAGAACGCTGTACTCTGTACTGCCATCCAGAGCTTGAAGAGAAGCAGGAGGAGCTGATTTCTGAAAATGTTGAGCTAAACCAAAACTCATACAGGACCAAGAAGGTTCCTGTATTTGGCTAAAGGGAATAATTACACCAAGAAGAGCTAGTGGCTTGTAAGTACATATGCACTACACAATGGTGTACACAATTTCATCAAACAAAAACTACAACAAGACAAAAAAATAGAGAATGTTAAACCCACACTCACCAATACACAAACAACAAGACAGAAAATTCAATAGAGAAATACAGCTGATGGACAGTGCTGAACAAATGCTTTCAGCAGGTATTCACTGAGAGTTGCAGCTAGTTTCAGCGGAATCACATTCTCCTCAGCAGCTCATGAATCCTGCTCAAAGGAGATCCTGTTTTAGGAGATAGCGCATGGCTCAATCAATGCGAAGCACTTGAAGTAGTCGCTTATATCCTACCACATCACAATGCACTGAAAGCTAGAAATCAATAGCAAAAGAAACTACAGACACGTGCAAATATAGGAAGACCAAATAACACACTCCCGAAAGACCAAAACAGCAGAAGAAATTAAAAATCCTTGGAACCAAATGCCAATGAACATACAGTATAGCCACATTTGTAGGACACGGTAGAGGCAGGGCTAACAGGAAGTTTAAAGAGGCGATAGATGAATTAAAGAAACAAACTGAACCCAAATAAATAAGCTGATAATGTTTCTCAAGGTCATAGAAACACAAAAACAATCTAAACTCAAAAAATAATACAGGGAAGGAAATTATAAACATCAGAACAGAAACCTATGGAATTGAGACTAAAAAAAAAAAAAAAAGTACGAAGGCTCCGTGAGTCAGAGTCCGTCCCTGAGAGGACAAACAAGACTGATAAACTCTCTACCGAAACTTACCAAAAGAGAGAAAACCTAAGTCAGTATAATTTGAAATAAAAAGGTGAAATGACAGTAGACACCACTGAAATGCAGAGGATTATGAGAAACTCTTTTGGAAATGTACGTGCCAATAAACCGAAGGGCTTGGAAGAAATGTACGGAGGCCTGGTGTCCTGTGCCTTACGAGAAGGGCACCAAGACGCCATGTGAGCTCTGAGCAGATCGTGGCAGCTACTACCTACACAGTGAGCTCTTGGGCCATTTATCCAAGGTGGCCGCTGGTTTTCTTCTCTGTGATGGGGAGATAGTGTGGCCTGCAGGCTTGTAGTGAGGATGTCACAATGTAGCGTTCAACACCTTTTGGAAACTGACACCTGAGGTGTGTCATAACTGAGCTGTGAGTCCTGCCTTTGGTTATGCCTGCGCGGAGGGGCCTCCCTGCTTAGCACGCCATCTGGATGAATCAGAAAGGCACAAGCTCAGCGGCTCTGGGAGTCAGCGCGGGAGCCTCAGCCAGCCCGCAGGCTCCACAGGGAGCCCCGGACAGACTCCAGCCAGGCTGCCACGAGGCCGCTCTACAAACATGGCTGAAATGCTAGGACGACCAGCCGTGCTACTTTCTGATCCACACTCTGCTTAGCAGTGGGTCACCTTCCTTCACCACAGTCGTCCTAGTGCACGTGACCTCTAATCTCCTGAAGCCTCCTTGCATCTGAACCCGATTAGAAGGAGTGTGGGCTCCTCCAGCAGAAGTGACCAGGGCACTCTCTCCAAAGAATGAGCTTTGTGCTGCTAGCCTAAAGGGGGACCCAGAACTGGAAACTGGTGGTGTGTATCGTCAGAACCCCGAGTGCCTGGGCTTCTGTGCCTCTCTGCTTTCGCTCGAGGCCTGTGGAAGGAGCTTTTATTTTGCTGCGTCAGATAGCCCGCTGAGCCAGACAGGGAGAATCATAGAGGGTACAAATACGACAGGTGGTGGCTCAGAAGTCCCTGCGAGGCAGTCTGTGCCGAAGTTAGTTAAGGCCTGGACAATTAGGAGAGGCACGGAAGCTGTAGGGCGGCCCAGGCCGTTGCCAACCAGGATATCTCATGGTCACAGACTGAGGGCAGCTCCAGTGTGCTCCTGTGAGGTAGGAAATAGGGTGTCCTGCTGGAGTTGGAGACGCAGGCTCAGCCAGGCCCAGTAACCGAGGGCTGGACTCAGGTAGGGATTTTTCTGCTTTTCGGCGTAGAAACCCACTCCTTAGCTTTGTGAATGTCTTAGTTCAAGCAGAGATTGTGGGTAACATGAGATAATGTGTTTGCTATATGTGTTTCAAGGACTTTTGTTTTTTAATATATTTGGTACAGGGTTATACTATGCAGCTCAGACTCATAGTGATCCTCCTGTTTCTAGCCTCCCCAGGGGCTACTTCACCCTGGTTGGGTTGTTGGTTCAGCATGCCAACGGCGAAGGCATTGATGTAAGTAGGGACACTGTTGGTTCTTTGCAAGGCAGAAGGACAGCCAGGTCCAGTGGGGCCTGAGCACTGGAGCAAGGGTGGAGGGAGCCAAGAGGGAGGAGGGTGCAGGGGGTGGGGGGAGCAGGTGCAGGCACAGAGGCATGAGCTGCCAGGTAGGCAGCCTGGCTCCTGGAAGCAGGCCGCGGAGAGAGGAAGACAGCGAGTGGCAGTCTCCGACAGTTCCCGGAGCTGGACCGTCACAGCTTTGTGTCCACAGGACTGAGCTTCAGTGGTGTGCAGCACAGCTCCTGTCCTCGTGGCGCTGTGGGTGCGAAGCTCGCGTTCGATGCGTGACTTTCACACTCGGGTCTCCGTAGAGAGGAGCAGAACTGAGGCACTGAGGCCCCAGAGAGCCCCACAATGGCAGGGCTGCCATGGTGTCTGGGAGACCGAGATCATCAGGGGACCCCCAAGGGATAAACAGGAGAGGGGCAAAGCTGCTAAGCCCACCTCCGGGATGGGGACCTCGGCCCTCCTGTGCACTCCTGGAGAAGGCTCAGACAGCAGCCTGCAGCTCTGGCCCTGCTCTTTTCACTCATACCTGGTTTCCTGTACTCACTAGCAGAAGTCGGTTAGAAGCAGATGCTCTCGGGGGTAACTGGCACTTTCATTATTCATGGTATGGTTTCGTGATCTGTACTATCCCCTGCCCTTTCTCTTTTTACAAATCTCAATATTATTTGAAAATCAGTGTGCCATGTAGCTGTTTACACTGCGCTCAGTTTTGTAATTTCCCTTTGTGCAGAGGAAGGGCCTGCTGGGTCAAGAAGGAACGCTCCCCAGCTGCTCCTATCCTGGCCTCCTGGAAGACTCTCTAGGGGAGCCCAGGGCTTCCCTGAGGGGCAGGGCATAACCTTGTGCCCGCCCCGTGCTCAGGCGACAGCTCCGCAGCTGAGCTGCTCACACGTGTCTGAGGCACCCGGGACACCTCTGACCTTTCTGCTGCACAGACCTAGAAGGTGGGCTCTTCCCCCACCCACACATGTGCCCCAAGCTGAGAACTACCCGTTGACTTGGGTTGCGAATGGGACCGCACAGAGGGGAGGGACAGAGGCCAGGCTGCCCCAGGTGCTGCTGTCATAGTTCGCGGGAGAACACCGCTGAGCCAGGCACCGTTCGTATTTAGGCTCCTTCTGCTTAGGGCAAGGGCAGAAAGACGACGGCGGGAAGAAAGAGCAGAATGCTGGGAGCAGTACCCCAGCCCTGCAGGGGTCTGCAGAGCCTTGCTTCTCTGCCTGCTCCCCTCACCCCCAGCTGGGAAGACACGCTCTGCCCTGCCGGGGACAGCGTTCAGGCGAGCAGGAGGCGCGCACGAGGGGAGCAGGAGGCGCGCACGAGGCGCACACGAGGCGAGGGCTTTCCTTAGAACCTGCTTCTTCTTTCTTCCTTTGGGACTCCTGGGTGTTTTTAGCCTGGCTGTTTTAAATCGGGGCTCTGGATGTGGGCCAGCTAAGCAGAGAAGCTGGCCAGGTACCTGAGGGTGACTCAGGGACTCAGGACCATCGGCAGATTTCTTCTGCCCATCTGCTGGCAGTTAATTTAGTCAAGGAAAGTCAGGTGGAGTGCGCCCTGGCCCCATTCATCTTCTGACTATTCGTTCCCATTGCTGGCCCTGCTTGATTTTCTAGCAGTAAACAAAGCACAAGGCATTTTATCACTCTCCTAGATGGTCTGCACTCTTTGGGGACTTGGAGTTCCAACGAAAGGGGCACGCTGCTTGGTAGGGGATGTTGTTTGAGTCTTTTATTCGAGCAATCAGGTGGTCCCCTGCCGCCACCCCCTTCACTCTCGGGCTCTGCGCACGCTGCGCAAGGAGTCTGTCCCTGAGCGGTCCCCAAGCCCGCCCCTTCCTTCTCTGATCCTTGTTCACACTTGGAAAGTTGAAGCCAAGCTGAGGGCATCTGGTCGTGCAGCGCACGGGAGCTGTGAATCTGGCACGAGGCAAATTCCTGCGCCGAGGACGGAGGAGCTCAGGCTGCAAGGCATGCCGGGAGGCCTGGCTTTAGCTCCGCCTGCACGTCCTGCCCACTGCTTGCCTGCCACGAGGGCCTGTCAGCATCATTTCTGCACAATGGACGAGCAGGAAGGGAGGGTCTCAGTCATCAGCTGGGGTCTTCTGGAGCAGTTGGACAATGGCTGCAGAGGAGGGACGCAGCCCGTAGCACCCTGTCCACTCCCTGGTAAGCCATCTCAATGTTTCTGTAGCTGAGAACCCCAGGGTGCAAGAAGAACAGTGCAGTGCTCATTAGACTTCTAACAGGGAAAGGGAAAGCGCCTTGTGAGCAGTGCTTGAAGCAATCTCTCCAAGCTCAGAAAGGGCACTCTGGAGGCCAGCCTGCGCAGGCCCTTGCTCAGGTGGAGACTGCTCACATTCTGCTCCCTTCCTCCTAGAAGAAGCAGAACAGACATGGGTATCTTGGCCTCTGTCCCGAGAGCCTGGGGTGGAGCGGGCAGCACCTCCTGGAGCTCAGCGAGTACTTAGCAACTTCATTCTTTTATTTTTCTCAGTGCTGGGACCTAACCTGGGTCCTCGCGTATGCCAGGCTAATGCTCTACCACATGTGCCTCAGGTTGCTCTAACTTCTAGTCGTGAGGGACTCAGAAGGACTCCAGAGGCCCTGTGGGGGCTGCGCTACTGGAACGATGGGCCGGGGCGCTTCCTGGGGCAGGCGGTCTTTGGAATTCAAGGGCTGACTCTGCCAGGCACAGATGGCCTTGCTGCAGGGAAGGGTGACCAGATACTTTCCTGGGGAGGAACAGCCCCGTGTTTCTTGAAGGACACTCCCCGAGCAGCAGAGAAACTGAGATTACCACAGAAATCATTTCTTACACACGGTTAGGAACTTTACCTTTTAAAAATTTTGTTTCCTCAATTTTTCAATAATGAGCTCATGTTCGTCCCAAAGTCACTTCCTAGCATTCTACGCGTCACAGCTAAGGTGACTGTGGAGGAGGAGTGCGTTTGTCACGTCTCACTGCACAACAAGGCCCTTGATGCATCTCCAGGAACCTGTGCAGGGGCTGGCGGTCACGCGGGCTTTGCAGAAGGTCTCACCCGAGCCTGAGGTTTCCTAGTGCCAACATAGGTGGCTTGATGGGACCCTCAGCCCTCCACAGTCTGCGGAGGAAGCCACCAGATGGCACCAGCCAGCGGCCTCCGTCCCTTGCAGCTTTGGCATCTGTGTCCTTGCCGGGGGCCCAGCAATTAACTTTCTTTCTTTCTTTCTTTCTTTGAGATTCTTATTTCTTATTTATTTATTTATTTATTTGTCTTTTTGAGACAGGGTCTCACTGTGCAGTTCAAGCTGGCCTTGAGCTCACTTTTGTAGCCCAGGCTGGTCTTGAACTCACACTGATCCTCCTGCCTCAGCCTCCCGAGTGCGGGGATTATAAGTGCACACCACCACGCCCCCAGCATCTTTCTATTTGCCCTGGACTCTGTCTTGTCTCAGCCGACAGCACCACCATTGGTGGCTGGACCTTTGCTCACCAGGGCTCAGAGCTCCACTCTGGTACAGCCATGAGCGGAAGCAACAGCAGTCTCCTGGAGAGAAGAGTCATATGGAGGATGAGGCCATCCCTCCTGCTTGGGGCAGGACCAGTGGGTGAAGCTGTCTAGGGAACTGGAGGCAGGCAGGGGCTGAGAAGACAAGGAGAAGAAAGGGGGGAGGGAGGGCAGCAGTCACCAGTCTGTGCCGGAGTTTGGCATGAAATTTCCTGGTCTGCGCTCCCTGAAGGGCTTCTACAGGTAAGACTGAAAGGATGAGGAGGCCTTCATTTTCAGCTCTGTACTTTAGCCTTCTGTGAAGACTTTCTCACACACAGAGCCCTGCAGGGCCTTCTAGGGGCACTGGGAGGAGCAGCCAAGTGCCATGCAGGGTTGCAGCGGGCCAGGAGCAGGGGCACCCAAGGACAGGTGCCTGGAGTCTCGGCCAGGGTTGCAGATGCCTGAGCCAGTAACTCCTGGAGTCCCTGAGTGGGGATGATGATTTTTCTCACTGTGTGCAGGATGGGGAGTTACCCCAATTTTAATTTAATTTCCAAGGACAGAGCTCATATTTGTGTTCTGGCAGCAGGCATGCTCTTCCTGTGGAGAAGAGCCTCAGCTATATGACATCTTGGTCACTTTTCTCATGCCCGATGCAGTGCCTGCCACCCGAGTGTGAGGAGGAGAGGGTCCCTTTGGCTCACAGCTCAGGCGTTTCAGCCTGCGTGAGTCAGGCGTGGGCGTGGAAGCAGCAGGCAGAAGGGCCTGGGGGAGGAGGGCCGCTCACCTAGTGGTGGCCAGGAAGCAGACAGAAAAGGGAGGCACCAGGGGCAGGGCCAGGGAGGGCTCACAGGAGCGCAGAGGGAGCTAGGGCAGTGCCAGGGAGGGCTCACAGAAGTGCTTTGGTGGACAGGGACCCCCAGCGCAGGGTTTTCCCCTATGCGTTCTCTGAGCATCTGGGCTAACAAGTCCAGTGCTGTGGGCTGTCTGGGTCTCATGGCAGGGTGCAGCATTCTGGCCTCTACCAGTGGGCTGCCAGTGGCTGCCTTCACCCAGGGGTAACAGCTGAGAGTGCCCACACATGTTCACCGACCCTCGGGGGTGCAGCCATCCCTCAGGGGGGACCATGCACTGACTGCAAGGAACAGCATCTGAGCTGAAAACAGAAAGCAGTGGGTCCACCAAGACCAGCTGTTCTGTGGGCCTCCGACAGGGCTCCAGAGAACTGCAGAGGACCAGTGACCACATGGCCCTGAGAAGAGGGATCAGTGACACCACCAAGGCACAGCTGGGGCTGTCGTGTGCAGAGGGGTTGCGAAAGGGCTGTGGTGGGGCAGTGCAGGCAGCCGAATTACATCTGGGGGTGAGAGGTACCCGGAGATAAGCGCAGAGGAAGCAATCGGCAAGAGCCTTGAAGGCGAAGCCAAAGCCTGGACCTTCTGTGCTTGGTGGCACGTCGCAGAAGTGTGTTTTGGACATTTCAGATTCAGTTGACAGTGACATGCCCAGTTACATGTGAGAAGAGGACTGGGTTTCCTCCTTGGACACCAAGGATGGGCCTCCAGGCAGCTGTGACGCTGTCCTGTAGTCACAACCTGTGGTTTGTTCGTCTGCCTCAGGAGGAACTCATGAGCTCACAGCAGACCTTCCCCTGCTTGGGCACATCAGCGGGGATCCAAACAGGAAGCGGCAGCATGAGGGAGAATTCTACAGGAAACTCCCTCGCCCCGCCGTCCGTGCGATTCCCACACTGATGCCTCCTGCACACTGGTCCATTCCACAAATGGTCACAGAGCGTCTGCTCTGTAAGTGCTGATGTTTCTTGGAAGAGCAGAACACGGCACGTGGCCCCGAGCAGTGCCCAGGGCAGAGGCCAGGGGACACTCAGGTGTTTAGTGATGTACCACACAAAAAAAGCCACAAGACCCCGGGATCACCATGCTCTTCTGGAGGTGGCCCTGGGCTGTGTCTTGCCAAGATTTATTGTCAAGCTGTGTCTAAACCTAAAAGGAGCTCAGACTCCAGGCTGGTGGGGGAAGTGAGAGAGGAAAGGGCTCATCTAAGATTTGCGGAGAAGGAAGCGTCTCCCCAGTATGATGACTTAGTGGCAAGTCCCCCAGAGGGGAGGAAGCTTGGGAGGTGGGTGAGTCAGAGAGCCAAGCCAGGGAGGCTGTGACTGGCAGCAAGGACAGCCAGAGCATCCTGAGGGGGAGAGCGCAGGTGGTAAGCCTGCCTTTTGACACTTGGGCTGGAAGCGATGGGAGGGTGTGCACAGGAGCTGCCCTCAGGGAACCGGGGTGGCCAGGCTAGCTCTGGGAGGTGTGGGGAGCTGTGCTCAAGGGAGACGGGAGGGGATTATTTTCTCAGGTGCCAGAGGTGCCACGGGGCCACCGTTTCACACTTCTGGATCCTCTGGGCTCTTTCCTTCATGGGCTCTTCTGTAATATTTAGAGCTGTTTTGTGTGAAGAAAAATATCTCACAGTGGCAACATTAATAAGAGTTTTATCCCAGATTTGCCCAAGTTATTGAACGTTAAATAGTATCCGCTCCTGGAAAAATCAAAGGAAAACATGTTGAAGCATGAGGAGGCAGGGGTGCCCACAGCTCTCGGCAGATCTGCCGGACACAGGCTCAGGGATGCAGCCACGGGGATATTCGAAGTGCTTGACAGCTGGCAGTGGTGGGGAAATCAGCCACAGTCCAAAGGATGGCAGCTGTGGAAAGCCAAGGGGCCACCCTGGGCCCTGCAGGGGCCATCCGGGCTCCGAAGGTGGACAATGCTCATCTCTAACGTTGAGATAGGGTATGAGAAGATGATTTGTGTTGCTGAAGATACATCCAGACTTCATGTAGGATTTCCCTGCTTGTTAAACAGAAGCAATACATTCTAATTTAAAAAAAAAAAAAAGACTCTTTCAAATGAGGTGGTCTGTGGGTAGGGGGATGGGCTCTGGCGAAGCTGTTCCTTGGACCCAACAGCCGAAGCATGGCTCGTTCTTCCAGACACGTCAAAACACAAATGCCTACAGATGACTGCACGCTCCTCCTGTGCCACGGCACGCCTGCCAGGGCACGGCACGGCTCGCTGACTGCTCACCACGGATGGGAGTCTGAGGTGCTCCTGAGGCCCCATCCTGCCCGATGCTGTGCCCACGTTGTATACGCATGCGCCCATGTGCCTGCAACACGTTCCTACATGTGGTTTGCCCCGCGTGGGTCAGCTTTTGGTCAGCACTGTCACGCAATGCCTGATAACGTCAATTTAAAGGGGGAAAGATTTATTTTGGTGGTTTTAGACGGTCTAGTCTGTGATGAGCCGGCTTTTGTGTCCTTCATGGCTGTGAGAGGGGGGAGCACAGCGGAAGGCTGTGGGGGAAGAGAGCTCAGGGCAGCCGGGAGCAGAGGAGCAGCGGACCAAGCAGGAGGGCAGGGCAGGGGGCAGCAGAGCCCCAGGGAAGGCCGGGAAGGGTGCGCCTTCATGCGTAATCTGCCCAGAGGTTTTCCATGCTGCAGCTGACTAGGCCACACTGCAGGTTCCACATCTTCAGCCATGCCCTGGTTCCCATTTCCACTGCACTCATAATGATGTCAAATGATAATGAGGATCTCATCAGTGGGTTCATTCCCCGGTGGAGTCAGAGCCCTTACGGTCCAGCCTCTTCCCCAAAGTACACCAGCACTTTGAGGTCTTGAACAAAATGAGCAGATATTTCTTATGGAACTCCAAAGTCTGGTACAGATTTACACTCACATCAGTAATTACGGCAGCTAATGAATATCCACACGTGGTAAGGAGACCGCTGGGGAAGGCCACAGCTCGGCCTCATGCTGCACACATTTTGGGTGTTAGTCTGAGATGCGCTCCTATGGGTTATGCTTTTTTGTTTGATTTCCACGTGGTAAGCTGACTTCCAGGAACTAAGGGTGGAGCGCATGGTTTTACAAGTTCCAACACAGGTAGAGGATTTTTATAAGTAGGACAATGGATACCAAAGGGTTCTACCAGTCCCCAAAGCCTCTCTGTGGTACCAACCCGTAGTTGTGACCAACCGTTTCTAAGAGACCAGAGGCAAGTGGAGCCGTTAAACGTCGGCATTTTCTTTGTCACAGTGTTTTTTCTTTCTTTGTCTGGGAGTATGCACCAGAGCTTTTGAGCCTGGCTTCTTTCATTCAGAATAATGCCTTACAGTTTCATGCAATTTAGCTATGTGAATAGTGCATACTTTTGGTGACTGCTATTAGATTAATCATAAACCCCATGGCAAGCCCAAACAAAGAAAACAAATGTACAACTAACCATGTATACAGAGCTCCTTGCAGGTGCACGGTCTCAAAGTTCCTGTACTTTAGACTACTTATATTCCACTTACACTCAGTGTCCATGGGCTTTCTTTACAAATATCTCTCACAATTTTTCTCTCTCCTCAAGACAGCAACCTTTCCTGTGCTCTTCAGACAAACCCGAGTCCCTCCTGACCTGCGTGTGTGCTTCCTGCAGTATAAACCCATTCTTCGTAAATCTCAGTTAACACATTGTTTGGCTGAGGTTTGTCTCAGATGTCCGCTTCACACTGACGCCTTCTACTGCTGGGTGCCGTTGCGTGGTGTGACAGCTCCTCCCTTCACTGGCTGGTGCGTGTTCACGTGCTTCCTAGACTTGGGCATCTGTGGTCTGCCTTCCAAATGAGCCCAGCCAGTGATTCGGATACAATGGTGCTTAGGTCACAGCTGAAGAAGTAACTACATTCTCCCAAAAGTGGACGCTCTTGATCTGCTTAGCCTTTGCTGATCCCTTAAGGGGAAATGATGTCTTCTTATCACATTTGCATACCCCTGACTATCCAGGAAGTTGAAGACTTTCAAAATCTTTGTGAGCTATTCGTAATTCTTTTGTGCTATGCCATGATATCCCTTGCCTTCTATTTTTTCGTAGTTTTTGCTTTTCCTATTGACCTTTTGGAGTCTTTTCTACTAAGAGTTTTGGTCCACTGTACTTTTTTCATCACGAGCTGTTTCTACTGTCCTATGGTGTCTGTTGGAGCGTAAGCAGCAGGGGTGACACTAACCAAACTCCTCGCATCCCACAACTATGGCCCTCTGTAAGAGTCTCATGAGGGATGGCGAACAGTAGCACCTTTGTGGATGATCAAATGGACAATTTGGAAACACACCCTATGCTGTCACTGTGCAATGGTAAGAAAAACACAGAAACAACACCCAGGATCTGGAGGCAGACTTATTTTACATAGCTGGGCACTGATCAGGATCATCCCCCGGTACCAGGCCCTGATCTCCTGTGGTCTAGGGCTTACGTGGGATAAGCAAGCAGGATGTACACAGGCAAAATGTCTTGTCAACTGGGGACTGTTTTATACAGTGCGCATCACGGTGACCAGCTGTGCATCACGGTGACCAGCTGTGCATCAGGGTGACCAGCTGTGCATCACGGTGACCATTTATGCTTTACAGTAATCAACCATTTCTAAGAGACCACAAGCAAGTGGAACTAGAACAGAAAGAACAGTTTCTGAGCAACTAAGAAACCGAAGTATACATTGTCTGGGTTACCATCTTCTGATATTTATTATTTATTTATTTATTTATTTATTTATTTATTTATTTATTTATTTATTTATTTTGCAGAGCAGGGGATTGAACTCAGGTCCTTGTGTTTGCCAGGCAGCACTTATTCTACTGCACTATCTCCCCAGCACCCCCCCCCATTTTTGTTACAGTTGGTTTGTTATTTACTTTTTCTTCCTTGTCCAAAAACCTCTTCAGTGATGAAGCAAATTGAAAGCACAAGGTACTTCTGCTGTATTAGCTTTGGTGTTCAGTGTTACAGTTCCTTTTTTTTTTTGTCTTTTTGAGACAGGGTCTCACTATGCAGTTCAGACTGACTTTGAGCTCACTTTTGTAGCTCAGGCTGGGCTCGAACTCGCACTGATCCTCCTGCCTCAGCCTCCCGAGTGCTGGGATTATAGGCATGCGCCACCACACCCAGCTAAGAATTTATTTTTATTTTATTTTTATTTTTTCTTGTTTTTATTTATTTAATTTTTATTTTTTTCATTCTTATAGCTGTTTTCCTGTGGTGGGTATAGCTAGGATATTTCCTATGTTTGTGAACCTGAGAATTAAGAGGCATTAACAAAAACACTCTCCTGGGTAGAGTCTAGTGAAGATTTATCCTAACACTGAGGACTGCTTTTTCTAGCTGGTTGTTAAAATAACCTTCAAGCTGGGTGGCAGACTAACGATGAGGATGCTGCCTCCAGCCTCCTTTCCAGGCAGTGCTTTGCTCCTGCAGCGTTGTGGGTCACCCTAAGGCTCCATGCGCTATCTTCTACGCAGCTGCACCGCCAGCCTTCAGGGCATTTCTTTGATTGAGGGAAAACCCTTGCCTTGAGAAGTCATGTATTCTCACAGAAGTTTACTCATTCATTTGGCACTGTTTTCTAAAGTGCTGAGAATACTTTCCTGTCTTGTACTTGAGGTAGGACACAGTCTTTCCCCAAAAGGTCACTGATGTACTGTGTCCAGCTCTGGTGGTCAGGTCCCCTTACAGATGCCCCATCATGGCTGGTGTGTCCCTACATCCTTGTTGTGTCTCCTTGTGGGAACAGGCTCTCTTTCCTCTCCCTGCTCTTCCCCTTGCTCATGAGCCGCTGCAGCCCTGAGCTTCCTGGTGGGAGGGGTGTGAGGCTCACTGTGGCTCGCAGCTGTCTCTCCCTGGCCAGGTGTGCGGCTCCAGCCCCCCAGCCCAGAAACCTCAAGAATACCTGGTGGGGTAGAGCCGCACCCTACCTAGGGTTGGCTCTTCTGCTAAGGTGATGCCTGCTCTGAAGGGAGACATGATTTTGGATTTGCTAAAAATTTGTGTCGTCCACCATGTCCCAGGCTGGGTACAGTGGAGGTTGGAACTTGCCCTCAGTAACGTAGTGATTAGCAGGTGCTCTAAATTGGTACTAATGAAGGAGAAAAACTATGAAAGGAAAATCTGTTCTTCTAAAACTTTGTTCTCCTTGAAGCTGTCTAGCTGTGTAACTGCTTCGTGGCTCTGTGATTGCTTTCACGATCCTATAAGCACAAAGGCGTGCCTGAACATGCAGGATGCCTGACTGTAACTGATGCCCATTAATAGAGTCCTGTGACCAACAATATCACCCTGCTAGCTAATGCCAAGAACTGCCAGGCTGCTCTGTCCTGCCCTTGTAGCCCTGCTTATGCATCACGAAAAAATGCTGGTCCATCGACACTTGCTGCCTTAGCTTTTGGTAGCAGCTATACCAGCCAGGGCCACTGGTGTAAGACATAGCTGCTCACTGCCTCCTGAATGCCACAGGCGTGCCTTTCCAGGATTGAGTTTTGCCCCTACACGAACCCCTCTAACCCTGTCCTCAGGGCAAATCTCATGCTTCTTCTGGCCTCTTTGGGGCTAGCACTACTGCTCCATCTTCTCACACAAAGCTCTCCAAGACTGCATTTCTCCTGTTTCCAGATTCAGGCCATCCATTAGGGAGTTGGACAAAGGCACTGGTCCTAGGATATCCAATTTCCACCCAGTATTCCTCGGCCCTGGCCCATACCAGTAGCTTGGGGAACATTTTCAGCTGCGGGCTCACTTAATGTGTATTGCCAAGTGGATTTCCTATGTTTGAGAAGACAATGGCTCTATGATTGTTTTTCCCCCTGTGAGTTACAAATACTGAAAAGTTGTGCTATGGAGTTCATTGGCTGTCATGAGTTGATCTGGAAGCAAAGCCGCTATTTATATCACTGGATCTAAGAGAACGTGGTTCAGCCTTGGAGCGTGTGGCTTGCAGGTTGTAGGTGGAATGCCCCATGCTAGGAAAGTCGGTAATGTTAAAATAAATGATAGTAACAAAATAGTGCATCAAGAAGCCACAAAAGTATGTGAACATTTGCTCAATTAACGCCTCATCTTAGACTATTCTGACAGTCTACTTTTGTGAGGTCCTCTGAAAAATATTTTAAAATAGTTTCCTGTAGTTCCTTACTGACATCTTTTTTTCCCCATCTAGTATCAGATTTTCCATCTCTATGAGCATTTCTGTCTCTCTTTTAATGATCTGCCAGTTTTTGGCTAATAAGCTGGAATATACTGCCTGTCAAACTCCTTGGAAAGAAAAAGTGAACAGACCTTGGGAGTGGGGTCGAGTGCAGGGCTGGCTTACCTGCAGTTCCCTGACTCGATGGCACCTGTGTCAGCCCGCTGAGAGCCCAAGGAAGATTTTTGCAGGTGAGGTCGTCAGGTTCATGAATGCATGTGCATGAAATATGAGCAACAAGAGCAGGTGGAGTGAGTGGAGCCGAGCAGGAGAACGCAGGAGCACAAGGGCAAGGGCTGCCCACGTCTGAGGTACAGTCCTATGCAAGCCATCGCGTGTTGGCCTTCTTACATAGTTTCATAACCAGTGCGCGCATGTTAACTGTGCTGTGTCACGGATACCTTACTGCGTCCCTCTGAGCACCTGCGCTAGACAAGCAGGCTCACATCCTCAGGTGTCCTTAGATGTCCCTGAGCTTTAACATCATCTGATTGGTTCCTTATAATCTATTTGTCTTTGGAGCCTTTATTTACTCCCGAACTTGCAGTCGAATTCCAGGTTGTTGAAATTGCTGCGTGCATGTCCGCTGAAGGTTTTGTTGCAGGAGGTCCTCATTCATTTTGCTAACAACTTCCTCCACATGTTTGTCATAGGTGTGTGTGACAATACAGTGGGACCTTGGCTCAGTAATCTAATTCTGCCTGTGATTTTCATTGGGCAGTGAATTGGATGAGAGCTGAATCACATTTTCCCGTAAAGTCAGCATTGAACCTGACCATTGAATTTTATTTTATGAGTTTTTCCTTTTTACAGATAAACTTCAGAAGCTGCTGTCTGATCTACCTGGAGGTGATTAAAACAGTATTTCTTCATGGACAATGAGCTATGAGGCTCTCCTTGTTCCACTGCCTTATGCTCTGCTCCCATCACACAGTCTTCTCTTTTTTGATGCCTCTGTACGTGCTCTTTAAGCAGGGATTCCTGTGTCTGGTCCACTCAGTTCTTGACAAACTTCCATTCAATTAAACTAAAAGCAAACATTTTTTTTTTGCATTTAATAAGCAATAACAATGTGACAGTTTTAAAACACGTTAGTAGTACATTTCCAGTATTTGATACAATGCATATTGTTGTCCTCCTAGTAGTTATACAGAGCAGAGAGTGTAGATGTGATAATTCTTCTAATCATTATTGGTACAAAACATTTTTTTCTCATTGAACTCAGAGAAAGTAGTTGTATACATAATCCAATGTTCTATAATTGCCAAGGGTTATTAGTAAAACTGGCAATAAAGGAAGCTGTTGATTTAAGCCTTTTACAGCTCAGCATACTAATCTAGCTTTATGTTTTATGCCTCATGGTTAAACTTTTCTGCTGGGTGGTTAAGGGTAAGTTAAAGCAAGACCTATATAACAAAACATGAAACTTTTGTATCCCCCAAGGTCAGTCAAATCCCCTCAGCATTTACATTGAAACCAAGTACAGCACTTTGTAGAACTGTTGTCAGTGTCAGCCATCTGGATGAGTCACGGCCATGGCTTGACCAGTTTGCTCTCTGTGACAGCCTGAGAGAATATTTTCTCCCTAGGTGACTCTCCTTAGGCACACTATACATCATCAATCCCTTTCTTCTGTGACCCCATAATCTCCTTGAACAGAAAATTTGGGAAACCACCGAGTTATAGGATGTTATAGCACAGGCTCTCTTATGGCCTGAGTCCTCACTGACCTTGAAGGGCTAGGGCCAAGATATTTGCAATCTTTGTAGCCCTTCATTTTCTCTGACTTTTGTCTATAAACTTATATTCTTAACCCTCCAGAAGAGAAGCTTCATGGTACTATTACTCTAAGTCTAAGATGTCTGATACTCAGAAAGACAATGATGTAAGCATTTCTTAAATATTGATGCCTGAGACTGTGGGCTTCTTCCAAAGGTGGAAATGCCATTGGACTCCCAGTGGATGTTCCAGTATGGCCACGAGTCTTGCTTTGTCAGAACAGGACACTGTATTACCATGTAACCAAACAATCCCCGAAGCAGCTCATGTCTTTGAGTCTGGCTAGGATTCCCTATAAACTTTTCTTCTGCCTGACAAATGAAGCAAAGGGTCACTGACAGAGGGCCACAGGCCCCAGTGTGTAAGGAAGAAGGTCACTACCAGAGCCACAGAGTTAGAGGTCCGGGGGGCTCATGGTATAACTGGAATGGGGTCACCTCATGGCTGAAACCTGGTTAGTCCATGCAGGGTGGCTGGCCTGATGAGCCCCCGACAAGCCTTGGAGACTCTGTTCAATGTTTCTCTTGCTGCTGTTAGTGAGAAATTGTGGCTTTTACATGGAATGAAGTGAATCGCTGGAGATGTTATTATCTGGATCACATGACTGAGAGCAATGGTTGTCTAAACAGACACTGACGTTTGTGTTGCATGAGAACAAAACTGGTTTTCTCACTTCAGTAAAGCACTCAAATGGAACTACAGTACTAGCAATAAATCTTCTTATTCACCAACCATCCATCCACATGTCTATTCACTAATCCACCTATGTGTTCA
>PVJA010003694.1:0-92638 GCA_004027025.1 Myocastor coypus
TGTGCAGCTGTGCTGCTCACTGTTGTGCAGCTGTGCTGCTCACTACTGTACAGCTGTGCTGCTTACTGCTGTGCAGCTGTGCTGCTTACTTTTGTCCCCTTGCCAAGAGAAAACACTCAGTGCACAAAGTCAAGGAAGGAAATGGTTCTTGGCTCATGGGTGGTAGAGGTGATCAGCTGGCCCCAGTGAGGTGTCGTGGCACCGACGCCACACTCAAGGCAGCAAAAGGTAGCAAGAGCAACCAGCGCGGGATGGGGCTGAGAACGCTTCTCTTCCTCCTGATACTGTATGCCTGTGATCCCCCAGGCCATCTCCATGCCCTGCTCTTCTGCAAGCTCAGGTGTTTGCTAAGTGAGGACCCTGCCCCTCTGCCCAGTCCCTTAGTTAGGCTTCTAAGCTTCTCAGTTCTCCAGTGGACACAATCTATCTACCATTATAGCCATTAACTATTACAGTAACTGAATGAGCATGGTACTGTACTTAATGAGCTCACACTGGGCAGCCCACGGGGCTCACCATAGCCCGAGCTGACGGCAGTGCCTACGCATGGGAGACAGGGAAGCCAGGGAGGGCTGAGAAACCACACGGAGCACAGCCTTCTATGTGTTCTCAGCCACCAGACTTTGCATTGCTTTTTACACTAACCGAGTAGCCCAGAACTCATGTAACAGAGAAAAGGCTGTTCCTGAGAATATTAAACAGGAAGTGGCTCATGCGATCTTTTATGGATATTGTGTGGTCAGTACTGGAGGAAAGTCTTGAGAGAAGGACAGTGACCGAGACGAAGCTACAGTGAAGAAAAGATCAGAGGTGCGGCAGGAACAAGGGAAGACGAGAAGCCCAGGCTGAGTCCTGTGCCAGCTGCCCTCCTCTATGCTGGGGCAAAGTACCCAACTCCAGAAGTTAAAGTTGGCAAGGATTACCTGACTCGCAGTTGGTAGGTGTTGGCTCCAGGGCACGGTGGCATGGCAGAGTGGCACTACAGAGAAGAAACAGCTCGTGGCAGACAGAACATACTAGGCAAGGGCGACACAAGCCAGGCTTCTTTCTGTCCCTTACACTGAACCCAGCCTTTCAGGGTGAGAGCAGCACCAAGCCCATCAGGGAACTGATTTAGTAATCCACCATCCTTCACCCTGGTGTTGTACCATGAGCCTGTCACATACTCCAGATCAAGCCACCCCTAGCAACCTTCCTGTGAGCACTGAGATTTTGTGGCAACCTCCAGATACAAAGCAAAGCCACCCTTAGTCGTTGTGGGTGTGAGGTGGCCTTGGGCAATCCTACGTAGGAAATAACTTGACTCGCCATTCTGTCTTCTACACACAATGTACATAGATTTGTTGAAAAGTTAGAATTAAATGGTAGTTTGTATTGGGCCTTTTTCTTAACTCAAAGTCATAATAGCTGGATTATTGCATAAAAATCTGGGGCTCGTAGCATTTCCACTTGACGGCATCTGTACTCTCTGACCTTTGAGGGCCGTTCTATTCCTTTTCCCTGACGATGTTTTTGTTTGCCTCTGCATTCGTTTTCCTTTATTTTACCTATCTTGTAATTCTGTCTTTGTTTCCCATTTGTTGATTTTATTGCTGTTGTACCTAAAAGTCACCACTACGCGGCGCTGTTCCAGCGGGTCTGGAAGCGGCCAGGGCCGGCTGCGTGGCCCTGGCCTGCGGCTCTCTGCTCCTTGTGGTCAGCATTGCTTCAGAGTGACAATCTCCAAAGCCTCTGCACTGCTTGCCAGGATTGGGAAACCTTGAGCCACAAGAATCCGTCTCTGCAGTTTCTCCACATGGGCAGTACACCACAAGAGCGCGGGGAGCTGTGCCCTCAGAGTTTTGCCCTGCGGTGCACGGCCCAAGGCAGTTCAACGAGGTGATTACCACCGTGTTCTTCAGTTTTTCTGTCATCATAATGAAATCCCGGAGGCCGGCTATCTTTATGAAGAACTTTACTTTAGCCTAAGTCCAAGATCAAGCGGCTTCTGGTGAGGGTCTGCGGGCTTACGCAGCAAGCTTGGGGTGCAAACGCAATGGGGAGGCTCGGAACACATTTCCGGAAGCCTGGAAGCTGGGCTCCCAGGGTCTCTGCCCTCCAAGACCGGAGGAACAAGCGTCCCAGTAAGTCCTTGGGGCAAAGCTAACTCATGGCGTTTATGACAGAGCCCTAAAAGCGTCAGCGCCACTTGGTGGCGGTCTGTGGTCAGAGCCATCGGTGATCTCTGCGGGGTGCTAGGGGTTGTTGCCTGCAGCATAAAGGCAGAACAGGAGAAGCTGCTGGAACGCGGTGAGAAACGCTGTTCTGAGAAGCTGTTGGAGCTTCTGGAAGCTGCTGGTTCGCTTGGACCATTCTGCTGGAGGACCTTGTCCTGCTGGCTTTCCCAGTGAACTCTGGAGAAGCTGGGTCCTCAGTTTGAACTGCGCCTCCTGGCTCCACAGGGGAAGATGGGGCACAGCATGGCCTCGTGCAGAAGCGTATCCCATTGGTTTTCCTGACGGGAACTCGGCTTTCCTTGTTGCTGGAGAAACTTGGAACCTCGCTGTTGCTGAGGAGGCCGTAGCACTTTTGGCAGAGCCCTGGTTCTCACCTTGAGCGTTGCTTCCCGGCTCCATGCAGATCCCTCAGCGGCTAGCACAGGTCCTTCATCCCGCTGGCATAGACTTCCTAGCTTCCACCACTGACCTCGGGCCTTCCAGCACAGCTCTGCAATGCAGGGCCGCGTGAGAGTTGGCTGTGGGCTCCAGGCCTCCGCCAGACTTGTGGGAAGCACTGCTATGAGCTACAGGTTTCCATCTGGACTCAGGCAGGATGTCAGGATCCCAGCCCTGGGCTGGAGTCTTTAGTGTGTGGACAGATTTCTAGCGCTTGTTGTGTATGATCCTGAGGTGGTTCCTTATAAACTAACAGGAGAAAAGACCCCTGCCCACATCCCCACTGAGGTGGCCTGGGGGGGAGGGTGCGGTAGCCCTCATGTCACACACTCTCATGGAAAGGCCAGCTATTGCCAGAGAGCATCTGGCAGAGCAGGCTGCTGTGTCCAGGTGGCCACAGACTCTTGACTGTAAGACCCACAGGTTGGCAGCCACAACCAGGTGCCCACAGCAACACGGGCCAGAAGAAGGGTGTAAGCCACTCGATGGAGGAGAAGAGCGAGGCCATAGCGCAAGGAGGAGCTTCCACAGGTGGCCACTACCAGCCTGGCCTCAGCGCGGGACGGATGATGGCAGCTGACCCCAGAGGGCAGACTTGCAGATTGATTTAAAGCACCTAGAACTCTCAGTTCCTTGGATGATAATTCTGTTTAAATGAGGGGTAGCTGGGATCCATCCTAAAGAGTTAAACTTTAATGTGCTGGCTCACGTTCCCCAAATTTTCACCTACAAATTAAACCTAGTGTCTATTTGCCTAATTGCCACCACCTTGCTTATATTTATTTTTAAAAAATTTTTTCTTGTTTCAGAACTTTTGTTTGTTCATTTATTTATTTTTGTGGCTGGCTTAGCCTGCCCTGAGGGCAGGGCTGGCGCAGCATGTGGTGCTGAGGATCAAACCACGCTCCCTGCAACCGCCTAAGCTTTCCTAAGCAGGCGCTTTAGACCACTGAGCCATCTTGCCAGGCCCCTATGTTTCTTCTGAAAAAGCCTATCTGATACCTACTGTCTAGGTTCTACTGTCTAACTTCTACTATTCTAAGTTCTACTGTCTAGAGGAGTGTTAATAGATTTCTACAGTACAGATCTGACTACATCACTCATCTGGGTTAAATTCCTGAATTGTTTGTAATTATGTAATGCAAGTGTCCTGTTTCCTTGAGCAATCTACCCATTTCCACCCATCCAGCGCCTCTCTTCCAAAGATGGGCAATGCCTGGCACAGCCTGTCACCTCATGCCCTGTCCTCTGAGGCTAGGCCCTGCTGTCCTGGCAGGCTTTCTTCAAGTTGGACTGCATACTCAAGACAAGGCTTACAAGGGGCCATGTGGAGCTAGGCGGAGCCAGAAGCATCGTCCCACTTTATCTGGGGCGCTCAAACTTGACTTCAAAGCTTCATTTAAATTCTTCTTCACATCAGCTTCACATCGGCAGGAATTTGGCCTTCTTGACTTGGTATATTCCTTCTTAGCACGGTGTTTAGGCAAATTGTAAACACAACATCTAGTTTTGTTCCTAGCACCTTTCAAAACTAAGTAAAGTACAACACTGGACAGGCATCTCCTTACTTGCTGATTTAGTCAGTAAAACTTTTTTCTTTTTTTCTTTTTTTATGGAACCGGGGATCAAACTCAGGACTTTTCACTTGCCAGGCTGGCGCTTGTACCCTTGAGCTGTCTCCCCAGCCCCTTAGTCAGTAAAACTTTTTAAAGTCTACATCTTATGAGGCAATATTCCAGACCCCAGGGCTGGCATACAAAGCTTTTGAGTAGATCATTTCAAATCTTGAAATTATTTTTCTGAGTAGGGAAGAAAATGCCCTGGTCCACAGCGAACTGAGAAGTCTGCTACAATAGCACTGTTAGAGAATATCTAGAAAGTTACTTAATAATTTTGAGAAGACATAAATTCATACTTCAAAGTGTTTATTTTTTTAAACCTTAAAAATGTGGCAAGGTGGTCATAGCGATTTGAAAACCTTTACTGGGAAAAGAACCAACTGAACCTGACATACAAACAGCACATACTTTTTCTGGCAGCCGTTTGGGCTAAATGGCCTGTGGTACAGAGGCACAAATCCCATCCGGACATCCAAACGCAGGTGCGAGGAGCGGCCCTCCCAGTTCCGGCATGGCCGGAAGAGGAGCTGGGTCTCCAGGGAAATCTGGAGGCATGACAATATCTGCATAGAGGCCATGGTCAAGGAGACTGGACCTAAAATTTGCTCCTATTTCATTTGTATTTATAAACTTGGAACCTTCCTTTTATGATACATGTTAGTACTTTTAAAATCATATACTAAAATCATATGTATGTGACTGTAACTGTAGCTATCTTTCAGTTTTACTAAACGTTCATCTCTTTAAATTTTTTACTTTTGGTATTTGCCAACAATTTTTATTTATGTATTTGAAGAATTATTATTTTTTATTTTATTTTTTTTGTGTGTTTTAACACAGGATCTAGAGTCTTACTATGTAGATCCGACCCATAGTGATCTTTCTGTTTTCAGCCGCACAAGCCCTGGGATTATAGGCATGTGCCTCACACAGCCAGTCTTAATCGTTATCTCAGTGTGCTCTGGTATGGGACCAGCATGGTAGGCCCGAGAACGAACCCTGGCCACTGTGCTCTGCCTACATAGGCCCTTAAGTCCACTGAGCTATCTGCCCAGCCCTTGAAGAATTATTTTTGTACCAAATGTAGCTTTTAAACATTGCACCAGGAAATGGCAATAAAAAGGAAGGGGACAAAAATAAAGGGAAGCTAGAATAGAGAAGAACGTACGCAGTGTTGGCGGTGTCATTTTGTATGCTTGAGATTGGTCATGCTGCAGATCTTCCTCTAAATCTTCCCAGCAAGCAGTTGAAAAATTGAGCACAGTTTCGTTTAAAAAATAGTACATTGTCCGCCGGGCATGGTGGCGCATGCCTGTAATCCCACCACTCGGGAGGCTGAGGCAGGAGGATTGATGTGAGTTCGAGACCAGCCTGGGCTACAAAAGTGAGCTCGAGGCCAGCCTGAACTGCATAGCGAGACCCTGTCTCAAAAAGACAAAAAAAAAAAAAAAGACATTGTGCAATATTCTTAAAAAAGAAAGCAGGATTCTGGTACAGAATCCAGGCAGAAATACCCTTTTATCACTTCTTTACCAGGCTTTGGAATGCCATAAGCAACAGCTGCATCGCTATTAGGAAAAAGTCATATCATGTTTTCTGGAACTCTTCCTGGGATGTTTTTCCAAAGTATCATCATACTGATGGGTACGTACATACACACACACACACACACACACACACACACACACACACGTAACAGGAAGACATAGCTTTAGTTGGAGTTAAAGTAAGAATGGGTTTTAAAGTAGGTGGCAACAAAAAAGATTGCTTAACACTACAAAGACATTTCCACAGGTTTTGATAGGGAAGTTCTATAAGTGCTTCTTAACCCCAGACAGTGTATGAAGAGACCTCTGGAAACTATCCATAAATAAGTTCAAAACGATACCATCTGCTAGTGCTAGTAAGAATTTCTGTCTCTGAGCTTATAACTTTTTAAACATCAAATATTGGCAGTTGAAAATGTATAACTAAAAAAGGTAAATAAAATAGAAAAAACAATGACTCCAGAGCTAGCTCAGCGGTCTAAGCTCCTGCTTAGGCAAGTGCAAGGACCTGGGTTCGATCCGCGCTGCCACATGTCAGGCCAGCCCCACCCCAGGCATGCTGAACAAGACCGGGCATGGTGATGCACACATCTGCAATCCGAGCGCTGGGGAGGCTGAAACAGGAGGATCACTACGAGTTTGAACTGGGTAGTGAAACCTTGTACCAAATCCATAAAAAAATTTAAAATAGAAAGTGTGTGTAAGTTGTATTCACTGAGAACCACAGTGAATCTTGGTTAGGACATAGCACATAGTAGCTATGTTATCAGAGAAGGGAGCCACATCATTTTTGTATGTAAAATAGGGTTATACTAGCATTTTTGAACATTAACCATGCACAGATGGCGATCGAGACAAACGCTCCCACCTCAAGAAGCAGTGGCCAGAAAGGCCCAAGGACAGCAGATGTCACCTTCAGTTAACGTATAGTCTGAACCCGCAAGCGAGTGCTTGACACATACAGCTTCCGCTGACGAGGAAGATGAAATGCAAGTCTAAACAGGGCAGATCAGAGTCTTGAGTTTCATCTCAGACCAAGGAAAGTAATGTGCTTGGAATCGTGGCCAAGGAACATGAGTTTTAAGTAAGAATCTCAGGGGATACCGAAGCAAAATTGGGCAGGTGGTCCTGACCAGGAAGAGCTGCATACTAATTCCAACCAGGAAGCAAGGTATAGTCAAAGAAACTGTCCCACTGCATTACAAATGGAATCCTCAGCTTTCAGTGGCTCTAGGTGGATGTACCCTCCTCACTGAAATACAGACACCAGCACAACTGACAACTGGATGAAGTGCCTGGCCGGATGGAGGCACTAGCTAAAATCTTACAGCAGGGGCAGTAAGTGGCGCCAAGCCTGCTGTGCAGACTGACCTGGGTGTGGCTGCATGGCTAAGCATGTCTGTTGAGAGCATGTCACCTAAAGCTTTCTTAGTGAGCTAGTGTGGGTGTTCTCAGTGGCCACCTGGCCTTGCTGTAGGCAGACGAGAAACTGTCTCTGTAACAGAGGAAAGGATCCTCAACTGACCAGATTTCAATATTGACTCGAAAGTTTTGAGTTGTCCAACAAAGAGGGATGACATGACTGGCATTTATCCTGCCAGAAGATTGTATTGAGAAATGTCTCCCCAGAGGCTGGCTCTTATGGAAACACCAAGCTTCGTAACCAGCATCTGCCTCAGTCTTTGGCCTGCTCTGAACAGCGGCCCTCAGGGGACAAAGACATGGACTCAGTGTCCTACGAAAGTTGCGTTCCAGCTTATTCTAACGTGAATTTAGCTCGCTGGGGAGGGCTGAGCATGAAAGACTCCTCCACTAGACTCTGCCAAATGCTGTGAGCCACTGAGGAGATCTTTTGCTCAGTCTTCTGAGCCACGTCTTACCTCGTTCCAGTTGTGTACAAAGGAAGTCATGAAAAGAACACAGTTTAGGGAAAGGAGGCACTGAAGAGGTAGCCCCCTTTCCACAGTGGGCCATAATAGCCTGGGGCCATGGCCATTGCCTGATGCCTAGGCGGGTGCTGCTGGCTCCTGCTGGTCAGCTTCTGTTGGGTTAAGTAAGTAAAACATCTTACTGTGGTACATATCCTCAAAGGCTAGGCTAGATTTCCACAGAGGAAAGTGGGCTTTTAAGAATATGGATGCAAGAAAAAAAAAAAATACATACGTTGTGGAGAGAATTAAATTGGTTGATTATTTACAGCCAAAATGCGTGGCGTAGCACAGAAAGCAAGACACTCAAAGAATACTCATGGTACAGGAACAGCGGCTTAATAACCAAGTGGAGAGGAGTGACTCTGCCTGTTCACGTGCTGCAGTACGATAAGATAGTTTCTGCCATTGCTATTTTCTCAAGAAAACGATCAAAACCGAAGGATTTGCTGAGTAAAACAGCACAGCAGCTGCAGATAGATTTGAAGTCAACAATTTATCATGGGTAGAAGATGAATAAATTATTAACAGCTAATATGGGACAAAATGAAATTCCTATTCCTGTCTCCAAACACACCCAGTGAAAAGTGAATATTGCACAACAGACGTAAAGGTGGCAGAGGTTTTGGGGGTCTCATTCAAGCAGATTTATGTGGTCTTAAAATAATTTGTAAATAATAAAACCGTTTTCTGGAACGGTTTCTAGGGCGGAGGGAAATTAATAGTAGCGGAGACCAGGGGAGGCAGCAGTGAGTGCAGCGCCCTGTCCGGCTTCCCCTGGGGAGCAGGGCGGCTGGAGCTGGGCAGAGCTCACTCAGTCCGGTCGCCTGACTAGGAAACTTTTCCACCCAGCTTGGGCTGCTTCACCTCCGTGCTGCAGGGACAGGCTCTCTGCTGGGTGAACACTCGTGCAGGGCCACCTGGATGGCCCTCCAGGGAAGAAGAGCAGTTGTCTCCATTTGGGCTGAACCTGGGCCTATTTCCATGTGCAGATGTGCACAGAGCTGCCTAGGATTTTGCTTTATCCCTTCAGGCGACTTCAAGCAATGCAGATCGGCCTGAAGGAGGGAGGTGTGGGTGACAGTCCTTCAAGCAAGGCGACAGAGCATGCTTTTCCCACCCACACATGCTCCCGATGAGCGTGTGTGAGCCAGGTAGAAAGAAGATCCGTGATGCACAGCTGGTGGCTGGGATCCAGCTTTGACATAAAAGGCTCTGACTTCCCAGGGCATCGAGCTCACTGATCAGAGCTGAAGCAGGGGACCCCAAAACCTTAGAGCTACTTCGAGTTGTGTCATACAGATTACTCCTTCTGCACGTCTTTCTCTCTGCATGCTGCAGAGGTGACGGCAGGCCTCGCACCCAGCTCAGCTCACGCACTCACCTGCTTCCCGCCATTCTCACAGCCTCTCATCCTCCAGCCACTCCCTTCTTCAAGCTAGATACAATGCAGCTTGACCCCAGGGGGAGGCCATGGCTGGCTGCTGGCTTGGCCGCTCCATTCAGGGGCCCCGGGCTCCCCACCAGTTTAGACATGTGACTGTGTCATTTTTCTTGTCATGGGTTGCACTGGAAGGAGTAGATCGGAAGGAACTCGATAGAGCTTCAATCACGTTCCCATGGGATTGCAAGGACACACTGCTCCAACCATGCCAGGGACCAGGAAGGTCTCTGTATAAAGGGACCTGCTCATCATAGCTCGAAACAAGCAATGCCCAGTCATGAGTGCCTTGACCCTCTAAGGAGGAAAGTGGGTCCAGGAGGGACCTGGGCCCCAGACGCTTCAGTCCCTCTGCGTCACTGACACAGCCTTTTGGAGGAGATGGACGCCTCTCGGGCCTATTCTTGTCACTCCTCTCCCCTTGCAGTAACAACACGAGTGCGAATGAAAGGACAGCTAATGACAACCTTTGTGAAGACAGAAAGAAAAAGAAGTTCCCGGGAGCATGTCCTTCTAGATGCAAAGGAGAACTAGATTCACGGACTATAAAAGAAGGAGGAGAAGTGGTTGTCAAAATAAATGAAACGGTTTGGGGAAGTAGTGGATTAGATAAAGGAATGGAATCTTTCAAAGCATGACATTAAGACACACAGTAGGACATCCTCAGACTAACTTGCTTTTTGTATAGCTGAGCATTCACATAGGCAAACACCGTATTTATAAGGTGTATAGCAACTGAGCACTCTTTCTGTGGGTTGTGGTAATACTCTAATGTGACCACTCTGCCCATCCCATCGTGGACCTTCTGCCTGGCCCTTTAAACTTAAATCCGAACCATATGAAAGGCAGCATCCGCTGGGACCCTCCGCTGTCCCAGGGACAGTAAACCAAGCTTCGCGGGGCGGAGCCCTCTCAGACTCCCTGTTCCAGCCCCAGCTCGACTTCACCATTCTTTTGTGGTAACTATCATATTGCTTTAAGCATTTTAAAATAATTAGAAATGTGTTAGGTAATAAGCAATATCAACTTAAAAATACTTTTTCTGCTACTGCATTGGAGTAGAGCTACAAAAACTGAGTAGAAATCAGGCTTCAAAGGTGTCTCCACTGCATCCCCTGGAACCCAGCCTGGCTTCTGATCAGGGCAGGTGTCTCAGCAGGTGGACAGCAGCGATCCAACTGGAAGCCTGACTCTTGATAGGGCATTCTGGAAAAGACTGCATGAACAATTTTGAAACATGGGGAAGTTGTCATTTGTTTAGGAATACAAACAATGATCTTCAAACTTTCTCCTTCAGCTCCGCTGGAGTTGTTCTCAGATTCCCCACCTCTGTCCTGATGAAGCCTAGTCAGGTGCTGCCCAGGTGTGGGACAGAGCTGCGCTGGGCTAGACCCTTTCCTCTGTGTCCCTGCAGCCACTGCGTGGCCTGGCCACTTGGGGCCACGGGGCTGCTTGCAGTGGACAGTGTGGTGGGCTCTACCCTCTGGACAGAGCTGTCCTGCTGGAGCCCTGCCAGGAGTTGGGAGCCGCCCTGCTGTGCCCCGGTCTCACTTCTTTGGAGGTCCAGTATCTCTTTGGTTGGTTATTCCATCTATGTTAGATCACTGTTAGAATTAAAAAAAAAAAAAAAATATGGAGTCACAGTAGATTTGTAAAATTAAAATCCTTGGCATTTGATTCTGAAGTTTATCAGACCTATAAAGGTAAATGAAAAGCAAAAGGTACATCTTTTAACATTCATCTTTAAACTTAAAATATGTGTATATGCTTGGAAAAACTTATGTGAATGCAATACCTTTATGTAATTTTACAATAAAATGAAAATAATAAGATCATCCTTTTCTCTATGTCAAAGCACAAACCTTAGACTTAGGTGCAAGGCTCAAAATTTAATGGCATATGAATGCGGTTTTATATGATGTCTATGAAATATTTGTGTGTTAACCTTAACCTCCGGTGCAGTACCTATTCTTGGAAACAATATTAGGAATCACTTATGTCATAATGACCCATGATTAGCTAAACCTGCCGGGTAAATGTTTCAGTCATAAGGAGGGCACCCGGGGGCTTAATTCAATCCCTGAGCACCACGATTTGACACTGATTATGAGCCAATCTCCAACTTCACTGCAAGGCTTTTCGTACAACAGAGAGGGTGGTGTGAATGTAGTCCTAGAGTTCTTGACATGTTTTTTACTTAAAAACACATAAGGAGCATCTTGTGCAACGACAGATAGGTAACCCCACGGGGACTGATGAGAAACGTTCTCACGAAGGCACAGCACGACTAGAGGCAGAGGTCTTTAAAGATAGTGGTTGAATTATTGACACGAGGGTACATACATGAACTGCAGTTGTACAAACACATTCCATGGGAGATGTAAAAGACATCCAAATTACAAAGCTTACAGAGAGAATTTGAAGCATGGAAATACGTGGCACGTCGGGGGCACCCCTCGCCCCCTTTTCAGTAACAGTGATCATGTGGAAACCAGGTCGCTCCCAACTTGGGAGACAGAGCTGATGGCATTTCCGGCCAGTGCACCTCGTTCTCTGTGCTGCACAAGGTGATGGAACAGATCTCAGTGAACTCTTTTCCCTCTTTATATACTGGCTCTAAAAACTGCTATTTTGCTTTATGCAATGTCAGAACTGTCAGAATATTACCTACTGGGATTTACTTTTTTATTTTATTTATTTATTTTTTTTTTGACTTGTAACTGGTAGGAAGGACAAGTCACCCCCTGCAAAGTTCACCACCATTTGGAAGGTAAATTGTAATGATGAGCCAGATTTTATGAAGGGCAGCTGTCACGATTCTGGCACACATCAGGTGCACACGGTGACACTATTACCCAGCAGGAATAGCCCGCCACACAGTGAGCCAGTAAGCAGCACGGAGACTTCGCCTTTCTGGTTCAGACTCAAGCATATCCAAGCTCAACTTGGTTAGCGTATTTATCTTAATCTTCACTAAAACAAGGCACCCTGGGGGTGGGATGCACCATCACTGAGCCAAATGCTTTTGCAATTAATTCACCAGTGATTTATAACAAGTTATAGCATCCAAGAAATTCTCTAAATCTTGGGAAAACTGGAAGTTTTTTTCTTCTCACTTCTGCCAAGGATGAATCAATTCAAATATCAAGGTCTCCACCTGTTTATAGAAATGCAGACATAATGACATTCACATATGTTTTACATTTGGTAGCACTATCACCCAACCTTACTGATGACAACATTTCAATGACATAGACATCTTATGTGACATCTTTGAATATGACAGAATAAAGCAAGAACACACACTCCGTGTTTAGCATAGAGCAGCCCCAACACGCACTTCGCCTCTGTGCCGTGCGCACATCCTGAGGTAAGAAGTTGATCATCTTCTCCACGGACCTGGCAGGGCTTAGCAACGCGAGCTTCTCTGCCACGTGTTCCAGCACAGCAACCACCCTAACTCCCGGCCTCCTAAAAGCACTCCGGGGCATGGTGTTGAGAACTGAGTCCCTGAGCTAGGCCATTCCCAGCACTTCTTGCTAAGTGCCGGCTTTGTCTTTTGATCTCTGTGCTGGCCGAGACCCCTCTTATAAACCATCTGCCTCCACGACAAGCTGGGCTTGGGTTTGAGTGTTGTGGCTGGACACTGAGGCCTTCTGGCTTACAAGAAGGCACACGTCTTCTTGCATAGGGCACTTGCTATGCCGTGGCCACTGTTTTGTGAACCTTTATCTCTTTGAGTGGGATTTTGTGGACAAGAGGGACAGTTGGCCTCTTCCTTCACCCTCCAACCCTGCCAATGGTCATGAAGACAGTGGCCTCTGCTACTAATACCTGTGCAGTAAAAGACTTTATTTCACACAGGCTAATAAATTAATGCCCAATGGTATCCTTCAGAGAGCAGTCGTTTCAAATCGTGAAGTGCTTTAGATTCACCTGTGGGGCTTGACATCAGGTAGGGCCCCTGGGTACTGCCCCATGCGTCCTGGTTCAGCAGCTGTGGTGGGGTGGCCATGTGCAGCTTCGTGAGCTCCCAGGGAATGTGAGTGCCGAGAGAAGGCGCTCCCTGAGCATCATGGATCCAGCACAAAAGCATCCTAGCTCCGGGCCTGCCTCAGGCCTGTGACCTGAGGGGCTGCCCCTCACCCTCCCAGGTTGCCCCTGCCTCTGTCTTTCCCTCTTTTAAAGGATAAAGACCATGCTTTTGACACCTAAAATATTTACTCTTACTCTAAACTATTATTTTCATCTGATGCTTTCTAGCCTCAAACTAAAGTGGTCACTTTCATTGCGATGTGAAAGTTACAACTCTTGTTTCAGGAAGCATAAATTCTCAAATGCACACTGGAGAGAAAGGACAGATTCAAGATACATTGCTTTCATTAGCACAGTGCTGAGATTTACCAATATAATTATACAAGAGAGCTTGGCTTTCAGTAGTAAAAGGCACAAGGTAATGAAATTCTAAGTTCTAAGATTAGAACACAAATGGTGGAGAAGATGAGTGTGTTATTTTTCTTTGAAATAACAACTTGAGAAAACAACAAAATCACAAGATGTTAATTATATTCTAAGAAAGCTTTTTAAAAAAAAAAAAATAGGATGCCCACAGGTCCTCTCCACAGGATCAGAACACCTACTGCTCTACTTTAAGGTGAAGATCAGGAAGCCGTGATCACTTAGTTTCTATTTGACCTAGAAGAATTTTGCAAAGGAATAACTTTAAACACATTGCTTCTGGGGCCAGAGCGTGCATCCACACAGAGCACGCTGCTTGGCTTCCATCTGGGCGTCACCCAAAAGCAAGCCCTCTCTAACCACCCAGCTTGTGTCCCAGGCTCCAGTGCACTTCACTGGCACAGGAAGTGCCATGGTACTCCTGTGGGGAGGTCTGAGTCCCTGCTGCCGTGCCAGAGAGGGCCACGCGCTGGGCTCAGGCCTTGCTCAGCCGTGTGCAGGCCTCCGCTTGGCTTCCCCCTCACAAGAACTCTGCTGTCAGCTGCAGCTCCGAGCCCCCGTGCTATCCCCCCTGCCACCCAGCCCAGCAGCCCTTTCTCAGCCCAGCACACCAGAGGCCTACTGCCTCGCCCGCTGGGTCACGAGAGCAGGACGAGGTGGTTTTGCCGTGCTTGTAACATGCTTAACATGGTTCCCTGGAATTGGAAGTTTGTGCATGTTAACAGTCATTACAAAAGGTTGATTTTCATATTGTCTTACTAGTCAATGTTGGACAAGAAATGGTAGCAACGACCGAATTAAAGACCTGAGAGCACTGAGGAAATGCCTGATAAAATTAGTGCAAAATAAAGTGACAGTTTTACTTCATGTGGTTTTGAAAGGTATCGTGTGCAATAGCTCATGTTATTTAATATACAAATATTCTCTTAGATAACACATTGTAATGTAGTCTTCTGTGATTTTTTAATAAAACCGTCAAGCCAACTACAGCAGGCGCGCTGCTAGCAGAGAGCCTGTCATCTGCGCAGTTCAGCTGCCAGAGGAAAGCCGCCGGCTGACAGCGCACCATCTAGCAACCAGTTCAGATGTGTGAGACTGGAATAACAGGAGACTAATTCTAGACAGAGCTAAAATATTCAAGCGCTGTAGTACATGAAGCCAAATGGGAAAGAGGCTGAAGAAACCTTCGGGACCAGGTTCAAGTCCTAACATGTTTAAGTCAAAAGTTGAGAAATGGTTTTAAACGGACATTTTATTTCCAAAAAGCAATATATTGTTTAAAAAATGGACTGACAAGCATTTTAGCTTCAGATCATCAGGATAATAAAATTCTGTATAGAGAGCTTTAAAAAAAGAAGTCGACCTGGGTACCGCGGCGGCGCGGCTACCAGCCGGGTGGCGGCCCCGCGCCGTTGGCCTCCGGCAGCGCGCCCATGCTGGTCAGCACCACCTGCTCCGACAGCTTGCACACGTTGTCCAGCACGCTGGCCTGCGTGCTCAGGGACTTGCGGCTCTCGGTGCTGGCCCTGCCCCGTGCCAGCCGGTCCTCCTGATGCTGGTGAACTCCCAGGCAGCAGCAAGCAAACGCTGCCTTGAATTCCTCCCGAAATTTTCCTGGAAGCCGGAGAGAACGAAAGGAAAAGCCTTGGGCATCGGCACTTCAGCCCCAGGGTCAACCCGTGGTGCCCCCAGCCCAGTAACCATGCACAAGTGGATGTGGCAAAATGGGGAGCATGCCAGAAGGAAATCAAGCTGGTGGGAAGACTGGCAAGTTTCTGAAACGAGCCGATTTCAAAAACCCTGAAACGTGCTTCTACCTGATGTCTGCAGTTTGTTTCATTTCTTTTTAGGCAACCCTCAGGTATTAGTGTATTGTTGCTGTTCTATCTGTAGAGCTATTATAAAAAATAACTCCATTAACTATTATGAAAATGGTCGTTCACAGAAGTGTGCCAGGAACCCCACAACTTCCAAGTAATGAAATCACCCTACACTGTTCTGAAGCAACTGGTACAGCGGATTGACAACCTATTCAGCAAAAACATACCAGAACTTTCCAAAGTTCCAGTTTCATCATCTACATAAGGCACAGCACAGGAGAAAACAACTGAAAGGAGAAAAGCATCCGAGGGTTCCCAGTCTTTAAATGACTGACAGGGAACTGCAGAAGCGCGACACGGAGCAATCGCCCTTATTTGGGCAGACGCTGTGCTTCGTTCCCTCTGGCTCAGCTCAGCTCCATACTGAGCGAAGGTACACGGCCCGGACAGCGGCTTGGGGCTGTGGAGGCCGAGCCCCGCCAGCTGTCCCACTCCCCGAGGGCTCCCAGGAAGCCCTGCACCGCCCACAGCCTGTGCTCGGACTCGGTCTAAGCTTCTGCTTTGCTTTCTTAGGACATCTTCATACATCTTCATAGGCCTGGCCCACTTTGTGCAGGCCTGGATGAGACAAAGCTTTTTTTTTTTTTTTTTTTGTGGGACAGGGGATTGAACTCAGGCCCTTAGGCTTGTCAGGCAAGCACTTATCCTACTGAGCTATTTCCCCAGCTTCGACAAAGCTATTTTTAAACATGAAATTGCTCATCTTTTTTTTTTTTTTCTTGCCATCTATTTAGGTAACTTTTGATTTATTTTTATCTAATTCACATAAATAAAAATTTTCAGTATTAGTATTCATTTTGCATTGTTTAAGTTATGTTGGATATGTCTATCTCTTGAAACATTTACTACTTACTTATAGTAAAAGAAAATTCCAAGGGCCGGCCAGATAGCTCAGCAGACTAAAGTGCCTGTGTAGGCAAAGGCAAAGCACAGCAACTGGGGTCTGATCCCCTGCGTGCCATGCCTATCCCACTGCTGGGGTGCACACCTGGACAACAACCGAGACTGGGCTTGGGGTGCACGCCTGCAACCCCCAGCACTTGGGAGGCTGAGGCACTAGGAGCCCGATCTGCATAGTGAGGCCCTGTGCTAGATACATTTTAAAAAATCCAAACCCTCTCTTGCAGCTTTTTGAAACTAACAGTTCATAAATATTTTTCACAGCTATTGTATGGCTCGGTATCAGCCCAGAGCTTGGTACTCCTACCGAATTCAAACTGAGTACCCTAAAGAGCTAACCAATGGATTCTTCCATAACCCAACATCTAAGGCCAAAGTTAGCAGGTGAGCATGATTCACTCAGCATGTGCTAACATGAATGGCTATTCTTAGGTATAAAATTATCATGCATTTACAAGTACAAGCAAAATGCATCTGTCAAATAGCATGAGAAGAGACAGTGCAAAGATCTGCCTAAGTAAAACACAATTCAATAAGCCAGATGCAATAAAACAATAATTGAATAAATGATTTTTATAGTCATGTTGATTTCATAGAGGACCCATAGGCCTAGCAGGTTATAGAAGTTTACCTGTGCATGTCATTTAACCAGCTATCTGAGAAGGCCAGCTTGCTATGAGTGAGGAATTCCTACATAAGGTCCAGGCAACCTGGGCATGGATTACACACACGATAAGGAGAAAAATTAAGTTCCGCCTCAATTAGGTTGTATGTTTTGGAAAAAGAATAACAGCAAGGCAAAACAGGAAAAAGGTTTTCCCTGTTTGTGAGTCCTAAGCTTAAAGCATGACAAGCCAGACTGTTCTTTGCTCATAATCATGGCTGTCCTAGCTTAACATTTATTTGAAGTTGTAGAAGAAAAAGCTTCAGCTGCTCTCTCTGGGCAGCCAGGTAACGCAGTCCCACTTGTGCAAAGGACACAGTCAAGATCAAGCGGGGCAGGCAAAGGCCGATCCCTAGCCTCCGCGCTCTTCCTGCCCGCGAGGAGGGCTCCAACATCACAAGGAACGAGGTCATCACGTGTATGGAACACCTGCCAGTGAACTTCACTAGTTACAAAATGAAAGGGCTCCGTATCTCCAGCTTGTTTCCTCGCTTGTGTGGTCAGAACTGGGGTTTATTAAAAAACACGAAAACTCACCACTGAGAAAATTGTAAATAATCGGGTTCGCAGCGCTGTTGGCGTACACCAGCCAGTGTGAAAACGTGAACCAGGCGTACACGGCCTCTCTGTCTTCTGTGTGCGTGAACATGCCAAACACCCTGTAAGGACAGAGGGAAGTCAGAGTGGTTCTCAAGGGCAGCCCTTACATGACTGAAAGCGAAGATGGCCCACGGCCCGGCGTGCGCTGCTGCAGGGAGCACAGCTGGTCGGGAGTGGCTTTGGGCCTGGCCGCAGCTAGTGATGCCACGAGTTCCAACAGCGTCAGGCAGAAAGGGTGCCCTATCTCTCTGTCTCTGTCTGTGTCTGTGTCTGTCTCTGTCTCTCTGTGCCTGTCTGTCTCTGTCTTTCTGTCTCTGTCTCTGCCTCTCTCCTAGACAGGAATACTCGTTCGCTGTAGGTAACGAACGCTACAGACACCGAGAACCCATTATCTTATCCTTGCAGACTAGTTTAAGATCTCAGAGGCCACGGAGGGAGCTCGGCAGTCTGAGTCCTGCTTCGGCAAAGGCAAGCACCCGGGTTGAACGCGGGGCACCGCATGCTTGCTTCCCCAGGGGCGCCTCAGTGCCCGCTCCGCCCGGCCACCGTACCTCTTGAGCACGTTGAGCACGCTGATGGGCAGGTAGCAGAGCGCGAAGACCAGCAGCACCACCATGAGCATGCGCGCCGTCTTCCTGCGCGCGCGCACCTGCTTGAGCTCGGCTGCCTGTGCGCCTGGGCACCGGGGCTGCGTAGGCTGCAGTGCCCGCCAGCGCGGGGCGGCACCGGGGATCTGCGGGGAGAGCGCGGGTCAGGGCTGAATTGGGCTGGAGAAGATTCAAACCCTCCCCGCCTGGGCAGGGTCCACGAAGAGCGCACGGAAAGCACCTCTGCCCCGCACATGGGCTTGCCAGCGGGGAGGGAGAACGTCGGGAAGCAGCAGGGGCTCCCGGGGACCCCAACGCAGCCGAGTCCTGGAGGCCAGGAGGCCTGGGCTGACTTCGCGCGGCCGTGCTGCCCCCTGCCAGCAGCGAGCAGGAGAGCAGGTCACCCTGTGCGCACCTGGGCCTGGACAAAGCCAGTCCTGAAAGGGAAGACCCCCAGCTCCACCCAGACGCCTCTAGATGTAAACGGAAGGCATTTTGAAAAGTAAATTATCTTCTGTTTTTAGTATTTGCATTTGTGAAGTCGAGGCTGGTTCTACGTTTTAAAATGCACACAAAATATTGAAAATCCTTTGTGGTCTTACATTAACCTTTCAAATAAATAGAGTTTCTAACAAGTTACAGAACATGTACCTTTCTTTTTCTCTTTCTTTCTTTCATGCTTGCTTGGTTGTTTGCTTTACATTTCGGGAAGGGCCTACAGGAAGTTCAGGGTCTCACTACTAGATCAGGCTCCTAGTGATCTGCCTGTTCGTAGCCTCCAAAGATCCGGGCTTGCAAGCATGTCACCACGCTCAGTCTCAGTTGCTGTGCCAGTGCACTCCAGGGATGGGGTGGGCACTGCAGGGCCGGGAATCAAACCCCTGGCCCTTGCTTGCAGGGGCTTTAATCTGCTGAGCTTTTTGGCCGGCCCTACGTTTCCATTTTTTTTTTTTTTTCAAAGCTATTTGATAATAACAGGCAGGCCTACCAAGTATAATACTTTTGTCATTATGAGTTTATGGAGATTAATAGAGTTTATTGAGCAAAAGAAAATCCAGTGTGTGTAATTTTTAAAGAGGAAAATGGGGGAAGCCCACCTGAGGCCACTGCAGTTCAACGAAGGTTGTTTAGCTGTCGCTCTTATCTCTGTGGTGCCAGGACAGACCCCAGAATGGACGGTGGGTGTATTCTGTTGGCTTTCATGTCCCAAGGTCAAAGTGTTAGGTAATCTTTAATTTGAGAATAGTGTTTTGCCTTGATGGCCGCACAGATGCACCACTATGATTCTCCCTTGAAGCCCAAGTGTTGCTAGCGAGAACCTGCCCTTCCAGAGAAGACATCACCCAACTAGGTCACTTCTAACTCCATGTCCTGTCATATACACTGACCTTGGCCACTAAGGCCCGTCCAACTTTCAGTTCACTGGTTGGGAAGGAAACGGAACACTTCCTCTCTTGTGACTCTGTTTTGAAATTGTAATTTTTTTTTTCTTTTAAACAAGTGGAGCAAAGCAAATGGATATCGGAAAGTTCCAGAAGAATGCTAGCAGGAAGGCCCTATAAGTGTGTGCTACCTGGTCTTGAACTGGTTTATAAATGAGCCAGGCAGATCATTTAAACTTTTGCAAGTCTATTATGGAGTATTTCCCTGAAGGAGAAAACCAATATTCTGTATCTGATGATTCCTGCAACTCTCAGAAATAGCTCCCATAGCAAGAAACTGCCATGGGAGAGTAGTCACCATCCCTGCAACCAGAGGAAGATAGATAGATAGATAGATAGATAGATAGATAGATAGATAGATCCAGGATGCTCTTTTTATATGAAAAACTCAATGAGGAAGGACAGAGATGCTCACTTATACAATTCAGTTTGAAGACACATAAATTTCTCCATGATAAACTGAACAGAGAAACTGGTGTATCTGGTGAAACTTAGCATAAGACTAAAGTAAGTCACTTAGACTAGCTGAGCTCCGGGGATTCTGCACAGGTTGGAGTAATCCTTAGTGCATTTGTCAAGATTACTAGGAATCTCATTTCATAGATCAACCAAATGGTACTAAGGGTTAAATGAAATCTATAAGCCCATAATTTCAACACATGTGAAGTCAGATCTTGCACTCAGGCTTACATGATTTCGCAGTTCATTTCTTCACACTCTGATGCAGTTCCTATTTGTAAACTTAAATTCAAATTGCTATAAGATCACTTAATTTTTCAATACGTGCTAGCAACCAAGCATAGTGACAGCAATACAAAATGCCTTTGAAGAATTATTGCTGGGAGGTTTGGTGGGACAGCTTCCTCCTGCCACGTCATTAAGGGCTTAATGGTCTTGGACGATGGCAAAGATACACAAACACACCAAGCTCATGGTGGTACGATGAACAGACTTCATAAATCACCCTTTCCCACTTGTGGTGAGCAAAGCATTAGGAAGAATTACCAACATCAAGACTCCGAAAAGTTACACAGGAAATGGTCCCTGAAAGTTCTTTGTCGTGAGAAGCACTTGTGACCAGAATGAAATGCTAAGGAAAGGGAAAGAAACACTAACAAAATGGAAAGGACTGAAAAGAGAAAGTGAGAATATAAGGAATAACTAATGATTTACACCTTGCATGAAAAGGCCACGATTGGAAAGAAAAGGATTAAACAAATGAACAAAAAATGACAAACATTACCATACTCCATAGTGGACAATATTTAAAACCCGGCTACAAAGAAAGTCCAGGTGCAGATAAATTCATTGATGAACGCAATCAAGCAATATCAAAAAATAATATCAATGTTTTTGTACTTTATAAATATTCATAGAAAAGATACTAGTTGTCTCAGTTACTCTTCTCTCATTGCAGGGACAAAAACCCAACACTCAAACTGAAGGAAGGAAAGGTGTTTATCTCACAGGTACTGGAGGTTTCATAGTTTAAAACAGCCTGAATTAGGTAGCAAGACCTCGTAACTTAATTGGCTCAGGAGTGAGGGTCAGTGCCTCTGTCTTCCCCAAACATCTCTCTGCCAGAGGCAACCTCAATCGCAGACGCTGCTACCCTGCCCTATAGGTCCAGAGGAGAGGCTGGGGTGCCACCTTCACATCCAGGATGACCAGCTCCACAGCTCCAGAGGCTACAGGCTGGGGGCAGCTCATGCCTGTTTGGCCCCGCCCCTCAAGCCACTCCCTGGTCCCATGGCCACACCCCTTAAGTCACAAGCTGCTCCTCCCTCAAGCTTTGCCTACCCAATGATTTACATCAGACTTTGTGGGAGCAACTAGACAAACCATGACAACACGTTTCAACAAATTTTATGAGGTCTCAATTGCCTTAGCAATCAAAGAAACAACAAAAATACCTAATATCTTTCATGCACAGACAGCAATCTTCAAAATACCAAATCAAAGCTAGTATATAGATTAATATTGCTCTTTAATTAAATTTTTTCAAGCAATTCAACTGAGGCTTACTATTTACAAATAAACTAATATATCACTTTAACTACATAAAAAGAATAATATTGCAATAGAGAAAAGCATTTGAAAAATTGAGAATCCACTCATTTTAAAATAACAGTAAACTAGTAATGGAAGGAAACTCTTTCCACTTGCTAAAGAGCATCTATGAAGAGCTCTGCCTTGTGATCCTACAAAATGAAGACAAATGAGTATGTGAGCAGCGAAACTGATAAACATGCCTCAACATTGCCAAAAGATCGAGAGTAAAAAGGTCAGGAAATCCTTCCTCAGAAGTCACTGCTGAATGTAGTGAACGTTGTTTCACTGCAGTGAAGGGGCTAACAGCCAGCATGAAGTGGGCTGAGGCGCCGGTGGTACTGAGCGCTTCAGAGTGGGCAGGTTTTCTCCAGGAGGGCAGGCAGTGCTGGGTTCACAGCTGCGAGTCTGAGGGTGTGGACAGAGCCTTCTCTCACACCTTATGGAGTGCCTGATTCCCAGGACAAGGCCAGGGCTCTGTGGCTCCTTATCCATTTTACTGCGAGTGTGACTGACACTGGCGAAGTCTTCAGACCTGTGGAGAGCACTAGGGGCCACACGACAGTGCTCTTCAGGAACGATGGGCCTTTGCCTGGCTCCCTGCACTCCGCAACGGTGTTTGCAGCTCCAGCATCCGTGCGCACGGCCGCTCCACTTCATGACTGGCAGGTGTGGCTGTTTGCTTGACGCCATAGATGGAGTGGTTTACACAGGATGAAGCTCAGGGCCTTGCTAGCACTTGACAGGCAACACACACTGGCTTCTTATGCTGAAGGTATTTGTTAATAGATTTCTGGATCTCCTGATCTGAATCTCCTGCCCATAGATTATATATATATTAATTTAACTTCCCCCCAAAAGAATGTTTAAGTGTAAATGGCAGCAGAATAAATTGTGATATATGCTGTGACATGGAGGTTTATCAAAGTCATTAGAAGCTTGCAACATACTCTCAGACTGAAGGGCAGAGTGTAGTTCACTGTCAGCGTGTCACATAGTAAGTACGTAATAAACATCTGTGCAATTCATGAGTATATGCCCACATAACCATGAAGATTTAGGGTTTGGATGACCTGAAAACTGAATTGGAAAGAATATGGACAGCGGCACATCAGCCCAGCAGGGCAAGACGTTCCTATGGCAAATGGGGTCAGAGAGCTGCGTGTAGAGCTCTGGAGTGAGTTCTTATCACACTGTCAGGGGAGCAACTGGTTCACTGATTATAGCAAAGCAGTTGCTAATTCTCTTAATGAGGCTGGAAATTCCTGAGAAAGTGAGATAAAATCTGATTTCTTGGTAATCTTACAATGACCAAAATCTTAGATGAAATCAGATCAGAAACAATCTGTGAAGCAAAAGAAGAAATCTCTGAATTCATAGCATCTGAAGTAAAGAAACATCTGCAGATAGAAATAAAGGAAATCAGATCAGAAATAATCTCTGAGGTAAAAAAAGACATCTCTGAATTAATAGTCTGAAGTAAAGAGACAACTTCAGAATGGTAGAGAAGAAATCAGATCAGAAATAATTTCTGAAGCAAGAAAAGAAAGGTAACCATAATGAAAGAATTAATAGCTGCTTCTGAAGAAGACACCGATAAAAAATATTAGAGGAGATCAGAAAATGATGAATTCCTTGAATGAGTGACATTGGAAAGAAATAGATCACATGAAGCAGACTCAAAGAGATACATGGGTTCTTAAAACCATAATCTCAAGCTGGAAAAGCTGGTTGGATGAAAGTGAAGATAGAGTTTCAGATCTTGAACACACTGTTGCAGCTAATGAAAAGGTAAAAATGGATCTCTAAAAACAACACTATGCAAGAAAAAGTAATTCAACATCTACTAGATGATACAAAGATGAACAACATGAGATTAATAGGCATCAGTGACAAAGGAGTCAATACAAATGATATAAGAAATATTGATAGAAGTAATAGCAGAAAACTTCCAAATATAGGGCAACAACTTGGCATATAGATAACTGAAGCATATAGAATTGTAAATAACATCACCCCAAATAAAAACACATCCAGAATACAGTAGTCAAGACTCCCGAAATTCAGAACAAATATATCATGCTAAAAGCTACAAGAGGAAAGAAACAGATCACATTTAAAGGAAAACTGATCAGAATAATGGCAGATTTCTCTTCACAAACCATGAGGTCAAGAAGTGCATGGAGCAGAGTTCTTCAAGTCCTTCATGAAAACAGACTTCAGATCAGACTGCTGAACCCTGCAAAACTCTCTTTCAAGTTTGATGGAGAAGTAAAATGCTTCCATAACAAACACCAACTAAAGAACTTCATGAAGACAAACCCAACTCTTCACAGACTACTAAAATATATTCTTGAGAGGGAACAAAATGACCAGAACTCCATGAGTGAGAATAGAAAGAATCCACCCAACAGGGCAAACAATAAATCACATGAGATAAAAAGGTAACCAACATCAGATAAATAACATGGCAAGAATAATTCAATACATCTCAGTTATAACAATCAATATAAATGGTCTCAATTCAGCAATTAAAAGAAACAGACTGACACAGTGGATTAGGAAGCAAAATCCAACAATATGCTCTATACAAGAAACACACTTAATTCGTGAAGAAATTCATAGGCTGGAAGTTAAAGGATGGAAAACAATACTACATGCCCCAGCACCTCAGAAAAAAATTGTGAGTAGCAATCCTATTCTCAGACAGTCTCAACTTCAAAACAAGAATGACCAAATGTGATAAAGAAGACCACTACATACTGGTCAGGAGAAAAATTCAAGAGGAAGAGATAACATTCATAAATATGTATGTATCCAACATGGGAGCACCCTACTATATAGGAAAAATCTTAATAGACATGAAAATTCTAATAGCCAATACCACAATCCTATCAAGAGAACTTAACATCCCCTTATCCCAAAAAGATAGATCAAGCAGAAAAAAAATTAGCAAAGAAGTAATAGAACCAGACCAGTACTTGGAACAAATGGACTTAGCAGACATACACAGAGTGTTCCACCCAGCCGCTTCTGAACAAACATTTTTTTCAACTGAACATGGGACATTTTCTGAAATAAAGCACATACTAGTTAATAGGTCATGCTTAAGTATATACAAGAAAACAAATTATCCGGTGCATATTATCTGACCAGAGTGCAATGAAACTGGAAGTAAATGACAAAAGAAACCACAAAAACCCCATAAACACATGGAAATTAAATATCACACTCCTTAGCAACCAGTGGGTACAGATGAGATTAAACAGTGTCTACAATTTAATGAAAATATAAACACAACTTATAGGAATTTATGGGATGCAATGAACACTTCACAGAGGGACATTTATAGCTCTAAACACACACATAAAACAGAACAGGAACAGATACTTTAATGCCTCATCCCATTTGTCTAGAAAAGGAAGAGCAAACCCAACCAAAAGGCCAAAGATGAGAGGAAATTATAACGATTAGAGCAGAAATTAATTCAATCAAGGAAAAGAAAATAATACAAAGAATTAGCAAATTGAAAAGCCAGTTCTTGGAAAAATTCAGTAAAGCTCATAAGCCCCTAGCTAACCTTATCAAAAAGAGGAAAGAAAAGACTTAATTTTTTAAGTAACAAGGAATGAAAATGGTGAAATTACTACAGACCCAGCAGAGATTCAGAAGATCATTAGTAACTACCTTGCAAATCTTTACTCTCACAGAACTGAATATACAGATGAAATGGACAGATTTCTAGAAAGGTACAAATTACCACAATCTGAATCAAGAAGATATAATAATGCTCATTAATACAATAACAGCCAATGAAATACAAAATGTAATTTTTAAAAAAAACCTACTGACAAAGAAAAGTCCAGGTTCTGATGGATTCACAGCTGAGTTCTATAAGAAATTTACAGAAGATATAACCTAAAACTCCCCAAACACTTCAGTGAAACTGAAAACGAAATGATCTTCCTAAAATCATTCCTGGAAGAAAGTGTTATACTGATACTAAAGCCAGAGAAAGATGCAAGTAAAAAGGAGAACTACGAGCAACCTCTCTCCTGAATGTAGATGCAAAAATCCTCAGTAAAATCTTCACAAACAGAATACAGCAAATCATTAAGAAGATTATATGCCATGACCAGGTATACAAGAATGGGTCACCATCCACAAATCTGTAAATGTAATACATTATATCAATAGAGCCAAATCCAAAAACCACATGATCATCTCAATTAATTCAGAAAAGACTTTTGATAATGTTCAGCACTCATTCATTTTCAAAGTCCTACAGAAAATTGAAATAGATGACCTCTGCCTCAATCTTTTTAAAAGCCATCTATCACAATCAAATGGCCAACATAATTCTAAATGGGGAAAAACTAAAGTCTTTTACTCTCAGATCTGGTACAAGACAAGGATGTTCTCTATCACCACGCCTATTCAAAATAGTTCTGGAATCATTAGCTCCAGCCATTAGACAAGAGAGAAAAATAAAAGGAATAAGAATAGGAAAAGAACAACTTAAACTATCATTATTTGCAGATGACATAGTACTCTACTTGCAAGACCCGAGACCCTTCACCAAGAAGCTATTGGAACTAATATGCGAATTCAATAGCATAGCAGGGTACAAAGTCAATACCAGAAAGTCAACAGCTTACTCTACACAAATAACAAACACATTGAGAGAGAAATTAGAGAAACAATACCTTTTACAATAGGACCACAGAAAATCAAATACCTAGGAATTAACCTAACTAAAGAAGGATTCAATGAAAGCTATAGTGCTCTGCAAAAGAGATCATAGAGTATTTCAGAAGATGGAAAGATATTCCCTGCTCATGGACAGGAAGAACCAACATTGTGAAGAAGGTTATACTACTAAAATTGTTATGCAGATTTACTGCAATCCTGATCAAAATACCACCAACATACCTCACAGACCTAGAGAAATCATTCCTAAAACTTATTTGGAACCAGAAAAGACTTAGAATGTTGAAAGCAGTCCTGGGCAACAAAGGCAAGGCAGGAGGCATTACAATTCCTGACTTAAAACTATACTACAAAGCTACTGTGATAAAATCATCATGCTATTGGCAAAAAATAGACTGAGGATCAATGGAATAGATGAGAAGATGCAGAAGCAGCTATAAACACACGCAGCCACCTTACCTTTGACAAAGGGGTCAAACATGTTTACTGGAAGAAAGACAGCATCTTTAACAAATGGTGCTGGAAAAACTGGCTCTCTACATCCTGAAAACTAAAAATTGACCCAGGTCGATAACCATACACTAAACTAAAGTCAAAATGGATTAAAGATCTAAATGTTAAAGCAAAAATGTTAAATCTCTTGGAAGAGAAAGTGGAAGGAAATCTTGAAGACACTGGGGTAGATAACCAGCTCACGGACACAAATCAAACTGCACATGTAATGCTTGAAAGAATCAACAAACAGGACCTCCTCTTACTGGGAAGCTTTTGTGCATTGAAAGAAATTACTAACAAAGTGAAAGGAGAACCCGCACACATTGAAAAAATCTTAACTAACAAGTAGTCAGACAAAAGTCATCTATCTGAATTTATAAAAACTAAAAAATATTAGGGCCCCAAAATTTCAAGACCCAATCGAGAAATGGGCATCTGAGATGAACACACATTTCTCAGAAGAAGAAATACTAGAAGCTAACAAATGCATAGAAAAATGTTGCACAGCACTAGCCATTCATGAAATGCAAATTAAAGCAACACCGAGATACCATCTCACTCAGGAAAGAATGGCTGTCATAAAGAAATCAACCAGCAATAAATGCTGGAGAGGCTGTGAAGGAAATGTACCCTTTCTCCACTGTTGCTGGGAATGAAGACTGGTGCAACCATTAGGGAAATCAGTGTGGAGACTCCTTTAAAAACTAGGACTAGAAAGCTCATTCAATCCCATTATCACCCTCCTGGGAATTTTCCCAGAAGAACTGGCAACATCACGTCATAGTGATATCTGTGCACTTATGTTTATAGCAGCACAATTTGTGATAGCCAAATCTTGGAAACAACCAAAATACCTGTCACTTAAAGAATTTTTTCAAAAGGTGTGGTGTTTTTATACAATGGAATATTACTCAGCTATAAAGAATGAGAAACTAGAAGACTTCACATACAAGTGGATGTGTCTTGAACATATACTCATAAGTGAAACATTTACATGTATAAATATCATACCACTTCTCTAATATAAGAACTCAAAAGAAGAGCTAAATATCTAAACCTATAATATAGCTAAATCAGAGGTGAGAATTTAGGGATCAAGCAGTGCAGAGACAGCTAGGAGAAAAATGAGGAGACATGGGAGGGGCAAAACCACGCATTTATATACAAAACATCGTTTAGAGTCAGACAATGGTCTTAAAAATCTCCAGCAGGTTTTTCAAACTAGCAAGTAATTAGTAGAATTTGCACCCTGACCATATATATATATATATATATATATATATATATATATATATATATAGATAGATAGATAGATATAGATATAGATATAGATATATAGATATATATATATCACTCTGGTCTTCTAATTAGGCACTTCTTCTAATGTCATATCAATTATTGCTAAATTGTCTGTCAAGTAAATGTTTGTTTAGAAAGAAACAGAGAAGCTAATAAAAGACTATGTGAGACAAAGAAAAAAGGCCTTAGAAGTGTACCACTACTATTTGGCAAATTGTTAAGTTCCTAAATCTCTGTGTAACAATGCACAATTGTTTTTATTTTTCACATTCTATAGGGATTTAAAGTTTAGAATATCAACAATTGGTGGAAAATACCTGTTTCATGTTATGTTGAAGGCATTTGATATTCAGAAAGATATTGATGTTAAGCTTAAGTGCCTATGTTATAGGAAATAATATCATTAAGCTTCGGTTCTGGAAGGTTAACAACTTAAGTTGGAAGTTCAAATCATTAGAGAAAAAGAAGAGATACAAGAATAGCTAATATTTTGGCTCTAGCCCTTCAAGGTCAGTGAGGACACAGGACATAAAAGAACCTGTACTGTAATGGCCTATAAGTCAGTGGATTCCCAAATTGCCTGTTCAAGAGATTGTGGGGCCATGGAGGAAAATGATTGATGATGTGCAGCATGCGTAAGGAGAGTCACCTGGAGAGAAGACATTCTCTCAGGCTTTCACAGAGAGCCAAATGGTCAAGCAACGGCTGTGACTCATCCAGAGAACTGACGCTAACCAAAGTTCTGCAAACCACAGTACATGGTTTCAGGATAAATCCTGAGGGTCCCCTATTGACCTTGTCAGATACAAAAGTTACATCTTTTGGTAATATAGGTCTTGCTTTATCTTGGTCTGAACCATCCAGCCAAAAATTCTAACCATGAGGTATGAAAAGGAAAGCCATATTAATAGGCTGAGTTGTAAAAGGCTCAAGTCAGCAGCCTCCCATAATGCCAGATGAGCTAATAATCCGCTGCTGTTATGGACTACTGGACTATGTGTATTGCTACCTTCTCTTTGTGCAATGAAAAGTTAGATGTGTACTAATGGTGCTCAAGGAAGAAATCATATCTGCATCTTGTACTCTGAACAGCTACAACAAAGACAACAACATGTGATGTATTAGTTATCGCAAAAAAATTGATTACCAAACCTGTCACTGGTAATCCTAAACTTACTAAGTTGAAAACCCTGAAGAGCAAGGCACTGCCTCTCTAGTTCTAAGCCCACAGGCCGGGTCCTTTCCCAGCCCTGACTGAATGGAGCCCTGGCATGCCACATGCCTTACCAGGGCCTGCAAACACTGACAGCTGCGGAACTAGAGCTGATCAAGGAGAACTCAGCATAACCACCCTTTTGAGGTTAATTTACTTAACTGACGCTAGCAAAGGGAGCCAGACTAAACCTGCCATTTGCTATTTCAATCTGTTTGACAAATTTTTTTAATTTCACATGCAGGCATTTTACTGCAAACTTCCCATGTCACGTGACTTAGGCAGGAAAATTCCTCAAAACTAGTGTGGGTTATTTCTAAAGTTGTGACCTAATTTGACCTTCTTGCAAACCTGGAAGTTATAAGCTTACATAATTCAGAAATAAACTGGGATCTGATCATCATATACTTATTAAATATTGTGCTTTGAATTCTTTTTCTCTTCAAGGCACCATGCAAGTTGGGAACACAACAGCAGCAAGGCAAAGTATATGTCGCCCTCACAGAGCTCCTAGAGGTAGGTGTATGTCGCCCTCACAGAGCACAGAGGTAGGCGAGCTCGTACATGGATGCCAAGGCCAATACTAAGTTCCACTGCACGTGAGCCATGCTCCCCAGCAGCACGAGGGACTAGAGAATGCTCTGAACACTGGACCTTCTGAATCCAAATCTCAGTCTCGATTTCAGAATCTTCATTTCTCTATGCTCAGTAAATATTTTCCCTCCAAATATTTTAATTCGAGTTTTTCAAAAAATGTAATTGGACAACGGACTCTTCCCTGTTCCCTCTAACAGCGCCTATAACACTTTCTCCTGGCCTCCTTGTTTTTCTGTAAAGCATTTCCGACTAAGTGAGGTGTCTGTGGGAGTCTATCAGGTGCCCTATCCACCTAATAGGGTAGAGAAGACAAAGAATCGTTATCATGCTACCTGAAACTGCTATGTCAGAGGTGCAGTTTTTAACAACGGTCATATCCAACAATTCAACAAATGACTATTATTTTAGAAATACAGGCAGAACTAGTTCAAACTGCTAATGACAGTATATACTCTCCAGGTGTTTTATTCGATGGGCACTTTCATGTTTTAGGCACTTAAATGAACTCATCCAACGCAGGTAACACACCCGGGCTGAATGCCACGCAAGCCCTCTGCACATGAAGAAAGCCTGCAGCTGTACTGTGGAGGCTGCCCAGCAGGTGGCGCACGCGGGCTGGCCCTGCACGCGCTTCTTGCTTCTCCAAGCCTTGTCTTTCCGACTGTCCGTCCTCAGTGGGAATGAGAACCCAGAGTCCTGTGGCTCCTGGTGCGTTCCTCCTTTGTGGTCAAACCGAAGCGTATCTAGCGTGTGGCTACGCAGTGCAAGGAGAGGTCACCTGGCCCGCTTCCTGGCCCGGCCCTCCTCACCCCAGCTGGGCAGACCCCAGCAGAGCCTTGTACATGTGCGCAGCGTGGCCACGACGCCACTGGCTGCCCACCGCACTCAGTGGCAACTGAGCTCGTGAGCCTAATTTGTTCCGTGTTTCTGGAGAGCAGAGCCCCTGTCATGTTTGTCACCCAGGGCAGAGTTCGCAAACCGAAGCGCAGTGCTGCTGAGCGTCCCTGCTCGCGGAGCTCAGTCCCCCCCGCCCCAGCTCCTCTGCCCAGCCTTGCCACCCTGGAGACCGCGGAGAGGGACTGAGATGTCAGCCCTCCTTTGCGCTGGGAGCTGGGGTATTGTGACTGGGACAGCACAGGATGGAGGTCTGGAGACCGAACCACTGAGCAGACGAACGCAAATGGCCACCGGCAAGCGATTATCGAACGAACTGCAGTAAGCCCGGCTCAAACGTGAACAGCGTTAGCATCCTGATTCGTCTACTCTTCAAAATTCTGCCTGATTCGTCTACTCTTCAAAAATGAGATCTTGGATGTTGAAGATCTAACCCCATATTAAAATTTACTCTACCAGTGGTATAAACCTAAAACCTTCTAGACTTACAGTCTCAGCAAACTTTAAAGGAATTATTTGCTATTTCTCATAAAAAGCAAAATTAGTAATATTACTCCTAGAAAAAAATTAGCTCTGTCAGTCAGATTAAATTTTACTTATAAGCTTAAAGTCCTCAAGGCAAGAACTAAGAAATTCCTCGAAGAAGTCTAGGCATATTTCCATGGCTAGAGCCTCATTAATGTAGAACAAATAGGTCCTTTGCTAAGCATGCTATACTGGTACCAAACATTCATAAAATTTTGTTTTTAAGATCCTAAAGAAAATGCAAACAAAATATTTCAAATTACATACCTGTCTGCACCAGAGTTTGCGAAATATCTGCAGATAAGCCAACACCATGAGACACAGAGGGGCCATGTATGTCACCAGAAAGAAGCAGATGTGATACAGCTTGGGGTAGAGTTCACCTGGGACAAAGATCAGGACAATAAGAAGTTTTGCTTAAAATTCATGGATGTTTTAAAAAGCAGATCCTGTCAACGTGTTTCCCTCAGTGTATTAATTTGCCCCTCCTCCTATGTATGTGTGTGTGTTTAATTTACATGTTAACATTTTAATTTCATTTAACATACTCACAGAGAAATGATGATGATCCAGTTCTTAATTTATGCGACCAAAGTCTATCCAAAATCAAATGTGGATTTTTCAAAAGTCTTACTATTTGGCTTGAGTACATCTGACTGAATAATCAATATTAGTTGCGAGGTACAACTGTGCTCCCAACGAATAGAAAACCTGCCCTCCATACTTTAGCTACTGGCAAGGGGGCTGGTTCCATACTGGGAGATAACACCAGTTCATCCCGCAAACCACATCACTTACAAAAAAGCGACGGGACTCACACAGCCTGGCGGAGGAGTGTGAAGCGCATTTCCCTTGAGGTGCTCCAGCTGAGCAGCGTTTGGTAGGCCAGCGTCAAGGGCACTGGAAGGTGACTGCAGCACCTTCCAGGCACCTGAGGGCTTTGAACTTGTATGTGTTCTGAAGAAAGTACGCATGAGCTATCCACATAAGAAATGCGCCTCGGAGGCTTGCATAGCTAGAAGCCCTAGTATCTGCATCCAACTGAGTTGATGAGCCAAGGGTGTGGACTTGAGAAGGCACCATGATTTTCTTCAAACTATAACTCTGGATACCACAGTGGTGGGATGCTTTGAACAGCAGGAACTGAGAGCAAGCTCTGGTTGCATGCAACACGTTTACACACAGCTGGAAAAATGTGAGGTGGGTGATAAGTGCCTCCAAGAACCCATGTACTTGTAGAGAACAGGGGATAGGCAGGGCCATGCTTCTGGGGGGACGTTTCAACAAGGCCACTGTGATGGACAACTGCTTACAGTAAGTTAACTGCAATTTCTTATGTGACACTGACAATTTAAGCTGTGTGTCAGAGATGCCTGTGAAGACTTTCTACACCCGCTAGGCAGTGTCTTCAGTATGTTAGCGTTCTTACCCATGGCCTTGAAGTAAATAATAACATTTGTTTCACTTGAACACTGCCTGAATTAGGAAGCAGCATCTTGAAGATTGACAGTGGTTGAAAACCTGTGTCTATGCTCAGCTGATGGCCAATACCATAATTCTTCAAGGAACAAATGTGCTTCTTCATGGAGCCTTTGAAATCAGAGAGTAAAGACTAATGGCATATAGTAGACAAGAAAAAAGGCTTACTTGTTCTTAGATGAATTAATGGGTGTTGTTTAATCAGCATGGTAAGCAATTACCTAAAAACCACAAATATTTGTCTTTCATGCTATGTTTATCAAGGACTGAGTGGGTAAATAGATTAAAGATAAATTGCTGACATACAATTTTATTTCTATTTAAAAGTTTAGAGGTCCATTAAATTTGATGAAACTTTAACATGCTTTATTAATTATCTCCTCTAATAAATGTTTTAAAATTTTCTATTAACATATTATATGTACATTTAGATGCTTTGAAAATCTCATAATTGGTCAGATGGCATACTTATAGTCACCTTCAAAGAATTCTCTTACATGACTTTTGAAGGCTGAGTTAGATTTTTAAAAGACATTCAGTGATAATTGCACATGAAACAGGAAGTATACGTGTGAGAGTTCCATGATAAAATACTAGAGGTAGAAGTGAGCTTTATGAATTTACACTTATCGTTCAGAAGTAAGTTGAAGTGATGTGCCCACCAGTCAGACTGACTGACAAGAGGCTGTCTTTGCAGTGTTTTCGTTCATAAGGGTTGATGCCACTGGATTATTTAGGGCCCAGGGAATTTGCTGCATCCCATAAACATGCAAATGAATGAAGGTCATTACCACAGTTCTTCAGAGAAAATACTACTTGTAACAATGCTAAGTATTTTGTCTAATTTCAAACTCCATAATCTTAAAAGATGACAAATTCTCAGTTGGAAAGTACATTTGCTTTTTTACCAATCCTGAACAAATAATTTAATCTCACTAGGGGTCAGTTTGTGGACAAAAGATTCTAAGAGATTTTAGACTGTTCTCTAAAAATAATTTACCATAAAGGAATCAAGTAAGAAACACGTCAGCTGTTCCTTGGACCGTGCTCCTTCCACATGCAGTCTTTTCGGGGGACCTGTCCACGTCCCAGCTGCATGTCTGCCCTCCCTCCTGTCTTTTTTGGGGCATCCACAGGGAGTTTTCCTTGCTTCTTGAAACACCCCTTTCTCTCTTCCCCACCTGCAGAGCTCGTGCTTGTCTTTGAGGCTGAGCTGAAATGCTGCAGCGCCGCGGTAACCTTTCCTGCAAAAGGCTGGGAACAGGCTTGGGTTCGCAGCACTTTGTGTGTGAGTGAGCCAGTGTGCTGATCCCAGGGTGCCTTTCCTGCCAGACACACTGGCAGCCACTTTTCTTCGGGTTAGCCTAATACTTGCCACACTCCATGATTCAAGACACAACATCACATGAATGAGACCTAAGAGACATGACTTAGAGGCCTGGAACTTTCCATTCATTTGGGTTTGTCTGTACTACTGAAGAGGAAAACTGGGAGAAATTGAAGACTGTCTAAAAATTCTACCAAAATAACTCCAATATTATTAGAAAAGAAGGGAGAGATTAATACAGAAGATTTATTTAAGATCTGACGAGATAAATCAGCAGACTAAGTGCATGCTTAGACAAGTGCAGGGACCAGGGTTCGATCTTCAGCACCACACGCAGTGCCAACCCCACACCTGGGTGTGCTGAGCCAGGTACAGACATGGTGACCCACAGCTGTTATCCTAGTGCTGGGGAGGCTGAAAATAGGAGGGTCACCACAACTCCAAACAGCATAGTGAGATCCTGTACCAAATACATTTTAAAAAGTAATTAAAATGTTTATTTAATATTTGCCATAGTGGATAAAGCAAATTGAAATTTTTGATACCAGGCGCTTTACAACAATAGCATATAAAAAAAAAAAAAAAGTGTAGTCTTTTACGTTCGGTCCACTATAGTGAAAGTGTTATGCTGAATTTTTCAGTTACTGATTTATTTTCTTTTCAGTTTTTCCAATAAAAGCACCTCACCTTAGAATTGTCGTAAATACAAGGATTCAGATAGCTGAAAATATGACCCTTATGGACGGTCCTAGTTTCTGATAATATACTTGTAATTAGCATGGCTGGGTACACTTCTAATAAACACGTCCTTGTGGTTTAGACCTAAACGTCCCTTGAAGTCTCAGGCTTTCCGAAGCTGACTGGGTTACGGAGCTGTTCATCCATGCTCAGGCCTCTGGAGATTCCTAGCTGCAGGTGCTGTGTCCAGGTAGGCGGGGACGGACAGCGTCATGGGAAGGGGGCTGCGGGGCGTTCTTGTTCCCCTCCTTTTCTCTCTTTGCTTCCAGAGCACAGGAGGGCTGCTCTCCCACACCCCAAACCATTCCCTTCGTGCCTCACTTCCAGCTGACTGAAACTGCTTGCATAAGGCTGTGTCGGGAATTTTGTTCTGGGGTGCGGTGTGGGGGTGGGGGGTGGGGCACGACTCTTTGAGATAAACAAGCTGCTGTACAAGTGAGGTCCTAGTGTTCAGATTCCCTCAGCTGAAGCCAAGTCACTGTACTCAGTCCAGAGGGCCTATATGGGTTTACTCAGATACATTTGGATGCACAAATTCTGCATCTCGCACATGTTATGCTAAGATGCAGGGCTCTGGCTTGTCAGTCTTTGCCCAAATTTTTGCCAGCACAAGGCACAGGTGCACACACTTCACTTGTTGTGAATTTAAACCAAAGAAGCATGAGAATTACACACTTCTGCCTATTTAAGTTTTACTATCAAATATACAAATCAGATGGGAAAACCGAAATAATTTCTAGTTATCATATCTCTTAAATCATATATTCATCCCAGGAGTAAATTATTCAATTGAACATGCCAAGAGCAGTGGTCACAAGTTTGGTTAATTCTTACTTGGTCCTGCTCCAAGAACAAGTCAGCAGAACACGGCTATAACGTGAGAACACAGTGGTGTTTGAGGCCCTTTGTGGAGGCTGCTGCTTGAGACAGTGTCATGTGGAGCTGCCCATGGAATGCCGATCGCTGCAGAGTAGAGTTCTGGACTCTTAGTAAGCGGTTTTCATTTGTTTGTCTTAGAATATTTAAGAAAATGTAATCTAATCTGAATGATGGCACTCCTCCCTTCTTTGCTGAATAAAAATCTAGAAATTAGAAAATAGTGCCTATGACATTTTAAAGGATCCTCCGTAGTTGGAGTCACTCTGTGAAATTGCAGGAGCATGAATTTGGTTTCACACTTTTGCAAATGATACTATCCAGTGCCAATGAAATAAACCAGCCCAACCCAGCTCCACCAGGGTCCTGGTCATCAGAGCGCCAGCGTGCGGGGGCGACCGTCTCCCTACCTCCCCAGTGCTCATCACACACGGTGAAGAGCATGGTCTTGTTGGCCAGGCCGGGCAGCATGGTGCTACACTCCATGACGACAGCCTGCGGGATCATGATGACGCAGGAGACCACCCAGATGACGATGATGCTGTTCCGCGCCCGCTTGGCGGTGCTCTTGAACATCAGAGGGTGGCAGATGGCGTACCACCGATCCAGGGCGATGCAGCTCAGAGTGAGCACAGACACCGAGACTGACACCGTCTGCGGAGAGAGGACAGGAACCAGGGTGGGAGGCAGCCCTCAGGGCCGGAGGAGCGGAGCGCGACAGACGGGCGCAGTCAAGGCGGCCCAAGACTCGTGCAAGTGGTTCTGCTTTAAGAAAGTTTGTGAAACAACAACAAAAAGATGGTATATTGCAAAAAAAATTATTTCCTGGTAGACAGCAGAATGGTACTGTGAATACCTTGGAATGCTTTGTGCTAAGTGTTTTAGGAGAGGGAGACAGACACAGAGACAGAGACAGAGGTGGAGGTGGAGGTGGAGATGGAGATGAGAGAGCATATTGTGATATTTCTTTCTTATAAATTATCAAAATTGTTATACAGATTCAGTGCAATCTCAATTAAAATACCATTAGTATACCTCACAGAGATAGAGAAAACTTTCCTCAAATTTATTTGGAACCAGAAGAGACCCAGGATATCAAGAGCAATCCTGGAAAACAAAGGAAAGGCAGTAGATATCATAATTTCTGACCTAAAATTATACTATAAAGCTACTGTGATAAAATCCACATGGGATGTAGATCTGAGGATCAGTGGAACAAATTGGAAGATGCAGACACAACTGCAAACGCACTCAGCCCCCATATCTTTGATAAAGGGGCCAAGCACGGTCACTGGAAGACGGCTTCTTTAATAAATGGTGCTGGAATAAACTGGCTTTCCACATGCTGAGAGCTAATACAAGACCATGCCTGTCACTATTCTTGAAACTACAGTAAAAGTAGATCAAATATTTAAACATAAAAACAGCAACATTAAATCTTCTGGTTGAAAATGTAGGTAGAAAGCTTAAAGACATAGGGGTAGGTAAGAAGTTCATGATCAAAAACCCAACAGCATGGGAAATACTTCAAAGAATCAACAACTGGGATCTCATCTTTTTAAAAAGATTCTGCACTTCAAAGCAAATCACCAACAGAGCAAAAAGAAAACCCCCAAATTGGGAAAGACTATAGCCAGCTGTCCCTCCAATAAAGGCCTTCTATTGAGAAGATATAAAGAATTTTTAAAAATCAGCCCCCCTAGGGGCCCAGCGGGATGGCTCAGTGGTCTAAAGCACTTGCTTGGGAAAGCTTAGGTGGCTTCAGGGACCGCAGTTCGATCCCCGGCACCACATGCTGCGCCAGACCTGCCCTCGGGGCGGGCTGAGCCGGCCATAAAAATGAGTGAATAAACAAACAAAGGTTCGGAAACAAGAAAAAAAAAAAAATCAGCCCCCCTTGAATTCAAAAATCCAGTCCAAAAACGGGTACATGAGATGAATATACACTTGTTAGAGGAAGAAATACAAATGGCAAGTAAATATATGAAAACTTGTTCAACATCATTGGTCCTTTAAGAAATACAAATTGAAGCCACACTCAAATTCCATCTCACCCCCAAAAGAATAGCTAGCATCAACAAGGAAGTCAATAACAAATTCTGGAGAGGCTGTGGGGTAAAAGGAACCCTTCTGCACTGTTGGTAGGAGTGCAGACTGGTGTAACCAATGTGGAAATCTGTATGGAGAACCCTTCAACAGCAAGGGGTGGAGACTGCATTCAAGCCAGCGATTCTCCTCCTGGGTATTGTTCCAGAACTGCAAACCCCATACCACAGTGATATATGTGCACTTCTGTTGATAGCGTCATGATCTGTCATAGCTAAATCCCGGAAACAACCCAGGTGCCCATCAACTGAAGAATGGAGAAAGACGATGCAGTAACTTTACACAAGGCAGCATTCTTCAGCAATAAAACAGCATAAATTCTCAGTTTTTTGTTGATAGATGGATGTAACTAGAAAACACACTCTCTAGTGAAATAAACCAGACCCTCCCATGCAAACAAGGTCTTGTTTCTTTAGTGTGAGAACCTAAAAGAAAAAATGGGATCTGAGGGGTACAACAGATGCTGAGAAAGGTCATTCAAACTTATTCAAAGTGAAAGGGTTGCTGAGGACAGGAGCAGGAGTGGGGAAACAGATTTGTCTGTGTGTGTAAGCAGGGCGGTTTGGACGACTGTACTCTACATTTTTGCTGGTCTGTGGAAAGGCGTGGCTGCTGCTTAATTTGTTTCATCTCCTTTGTTCAGTTGTTTGCACTTTTTCTCTTCTTAGTTTCTTATACATTTCTGCATTGTCTTTCTTCTTCCAATTTTATATGAATATATTTGGTACTACGAATAACTGGTTGGAAAACAACACTGTGTATTATTACAATGAATATTGTGAAATTCATATTCCTCTGTTAAGTGAAATTCTGTATCGGTTGTAATTTTTTTCTGTTTTAATTCTAATTAGTTCTCACTTTAAAAAATGTTATAAATTATAATGTAGGGATTTGGTAAAAATTATATTTAATTAGGATGTATGGCTAACATATGCCTGCCTAAGTTTATGCTTTGAAATAATGAGATGCAACTGTCCATTAGCTCATTTCTAATTTGTTCTGTACAACTAAAGAAAGGCATGAGTTCTGCTGAAGAAAAATTTTGCTTATGTATCGCCTGCTACCATAAGCTACTTTCCCCTAAAAAACAGAAGAGGTCCACCCAGTACGGACTTCTAAATAAATAACAAAAGCACAGATTATGGAATGTTAAGAGAAATATTCAAGAAACATTTAAGCACACCTACTTGTGTATCTTTTTATGTAATCTACTTGATGCATTTTTCTATCCTGGACGAAAGGTGATTCTGGCAGCACCCCAAAACTCCCCCTTAAATAAGAGCTTTCCCCTCGTTTCTCTCACTTATGCTTGTCTTCTCTTTTAGGTCACCAGGAAGCACACTGTTTCCGTGCCACTGTGCCCCAGAGCTGGCAAAGCCTCTGTGTGCATCAGATTCCACACAGCTGTCTCTTACGCCATTCCTGTGGTGAAGCCTGATTCCACTGGAGCAGTCACGACCCACCCTGTCTGCTTTTATTCTATTGGGTTCTACTGATTCCTATGTTTATGAGCAGGAATCCCCATATCTTACTTTCGGACTTCTGTGTGAATGAGGGAAAGTTACCTCAGATTGGAGCAGGCAAGAAGGGTGAGCCCTGGGGCCTCTGTAGCGTGACCTGCCTGTCCTCACTCTCCACCGGCCAACTGCATCGTGTTGGCGCACCCACCTCACAGCTCTGGCTGTGCCTGTGTGTGCCTGTGTGCACCTGTGTGTGCTTGTGTTAAATGAAGGGAAATGAAAGAGGAGATGCTCACACTTCTGCTGCAGCTTATTCTTTCTAGCCAAGAAAGAGAGTCAGTGCACGAGTCTCGCCTCGTCCTTTGTGACCCTGGGAAAGTTACTTAACCTCTCTCTTCCTTGGTTTTCTTCCCTGGGAAATGTGGTAACTTGTATGCAGCCACAGCAATGTAGGGAGCGTTAAGCGAAACGTAAAAGTGCTAGTGTAACGCTGCCGCATAAGTGCCGTGTCCTTATTACTATTTGTTATAATTATAGTAGAAATAATGAGGATTACACTCATCAGTTTTATCTTCCATTTCAGAGTTGGGAGTCCCAGCTTCAAACTGGGAAGGACTGCTTTTCAGCCACAGACATGAGGAATAAAAGTATAAGCTAAGTTCTTGGCAGTCAAGCCATCACAAGAGTAACTTTGAAGGACGGAGCCCTGCCAGCACAGGAGGCCCAGGTCATTTGGAGATGCCTGAGAGTATCCCGTGCTGTGCTGAATGCCTTCAAGGCCATTTCTCCAGAAGATCCCACCTCCACGCCCTCCACCAATCCGCTTTCCTCTCAGGCACGCTGCCGAGACCAGGGGCTCCTCAGTGTCAGTGCTAACCTGGGATAGGACCAGGTAGTCTTGATCTGCACATCCGATGTCCTCAGCAGTCGGGCCAGGACTGTAGCTATCCTCCCTAGCAGCTGGAAGTGGAGACTGCTCATTAAGCGTAGTGATTTGCTATGCATCAATTCTGATCAACCGAGATAAGTGGAAGAGAAGTAGCACGGCTCCAGTTCAAACGCCATTTTCCACATTGCTCACCGCTGTTAACTAATAGCAGCAAGTTCTTTCCACTGTACCTGAAGGGCTGCCGTCCAGGTCCGAGAGGACCTCAGGGCACCGGGCCACTTCTCCTGTGTACGAGGTGCATGACCGCACCACCGCGATCTGCCGGGAGGCCCAGTGGAATCTAAGGCACAGTGCGCAAATGGGCCGGGGAGAAGAGTGCTGCATGGTTGCGGGTGTATAAGATACGTTAGCAGGTGCTTGGCACCCAAGCTTCAAGATTTTCTCAGGGAAACATCAACTTCCAAGTTCTCCCGCATGATTATAAGCGAGAACTTTCCGAGCACTTTCTGGTCATGGTGGAGCTCTTCCCGGTGCCTCTGGGATGCTGGCCCTCCAGTCAGCCTGAGAGCAAGTGCTCTGGGGAAGCATGTGGTGTGCATTGTTACTGTTCCAACGTGAGAACAAGGGAACCTGCTCTGCCTTTATGTCCTGGGCCCTTCCCTTCCAGGGTGGGTACTCTCTGCTCAGGGCAGCTCTTGGGGCTTTAACAACTAAGAACAGAAGTTGCAGAGAACACCCTTATTTTACACCAGTATGTAGTATGTCTCTATGCCAGGATCTGTGACAAGTAGCAAGAGAAATTTGGCCAAAGCACAGACTTGGGGGATGGCCACAAGCCGACCACAAGGTGATAAAACACTGCTTCTGTCCACCTGGCATCTACCATGTATATCTCACTTGCCTATTACTAATTATTTCCTGACATTTATTGTGCAAAGCCCTTCTACGCAGTTTTTTTAAAATCATCTGATAAGTAGCCAGCTACTTCTGTCAGTAAATGCAGTAAAAGTTAACTCTTTAACCAATACATTGATAAATGTTTGTTGCCTTGAAATCATGGGATTGTTAAAAAACTTAAAGGGCCACTAATAATCCATCTAAGTTTTAATATGTCTGTAATATTTTAGGTTGTTTGAGCATATACCAGTGTTATAAATCATTCATAAATCTAAAGATTGTGTTGTATTCAGAAATAAGAAAATATATATTATAGCAAACTAGTAAATGTCCAAAGAATCATAAATGAATTTTACTGAGCTTAAACCATGGTTGGTTGGTATGTAATGTGTTCCTCAATATTCAGCAAGACATAAATAATTCATAAACAATTCAAAAAGCACATTCGTTTCAAAGTATCTCAACTACTGTAATTTGGTTCCGCTCACTGAATTTGAAAAGTTTCTACAGCACGGGAACAGCAAGGAGCGCGCGAATCTGCCTGTACGCGTGCACGCGCACACCAAGAGGTTCTGCTGGGCAGGCAAGCGCTACATCTACTCTCGTCCATCCACGGTGGGTCGCCAGTTTTCTCTTCAGTCTGCTGTGGGGCTGCACAGGCTGGACTCTGCAGGCAGATGCAGAGGGCGCGGCGGCGGCTAGGGCTCTGCTTCCACTGTGGAGCTGTGCAGTGAGCAGCGGTGGCATCGTGCCTGACGCCGTGCACAGGTTCGCTCCGCCTTCCCTTGGTCCCTTAGTGCGCAGAGCAGGCTTCGAGGCCCGCGTTGCATAAGAAGGTGCTGCTGTGTGCAGAACGGGGCGGGCCCGTGCAGGGCGAGGCCCTGCTTTCATCCCTTCACTGTAGAAGCTTCCAGCTCACAGGCGCGGAAGTGTCCCCAGCGAGCCAAGGTTCCTGAGCAGCACAGGCTCCTGGGTGACTATCATAACTAAGGGATATAAAGCACCTGCTGAGGGAGCCACGAAGGTGCCGAAGCATTGGAATTCTTTGCCACTTATGATTTTGCCAGCAGCTCTGTGCAGATGCCAGCAGGGCCATTCAAGTTTTCTGATTTTTATGTTAAGGAGGCATTTTTCTCTGTTGTTTTCCTTTAAAACTTTGCTGCAATTCATTTGTAATCCACCAGTCATTGTAAGTAGGATCACCCAACTAACCTTATGACTCCTACTTGATAAATACTGTGTGAAACTAAAAACTCTCACTTCATTTATAGGAGGTTGAAGAGCTGTTAGGCTGAAGATCCCTTTGTAACATTTGGGTTTCAAAAGGCTACTCAGTGGAACTTTGAGTAATGGATTACTTGTGGCCTCTCCAAGGTCACCACCCAGGAGACTGAGGAGAAGCCAGGGCTGGAAAGGAAGGCAGGGCACAGCTCCTGTGTGGTCTGTCTAATTCTTAACATGAACGCTTGTCTCTCAGTAGTGTAGCTGTACACACTAAGATAGGATATTTTTGTTCTCCAAATATTATAGAGTACAGCAACAGTCAGAAAATTACTCTCTGAAGGTATTTATTACTAATAGCAAAGGTGGCCAGATATGGAAAAGATCCTATCTCTGTTGGTTAACAAACCAAGTGAGGACACTGATAGCTGATTTCAAGAATATATTACAAAATCACCTGAGTGAAATCATCTTACTAAGAGATGCATATCAATTATTTAATAAATTACCTCCACAATCATATGATGTAATCTCATTAAAGGTATAGTCCCTTCTATAAGTCAATGAACCACAAAGAGCCCAAATTTAACTTGGTAGCATACCGCCTGTAGAGATCTCAAGCTACAATGTTGTTTATGGTTAGATTTCTAAATTGCTGTGTAAAAATATGCAAGTGTTTTTTTTTATCATGTTCTATAGGGATTTATTAGAATATCAACAATTGATGGAAAATACTGGTTCCATGTTAAGTCTAAGGCATGTGATAGCCGGAAAGACACTGATGTTAAGCACAAGTGCATGTGTTATAGACTAATAGGATACTAAGCTTCTCTTCTGGAGGGTTAAGAACTTAAGTTTGCAAACCAAAACATTAGAGAAAAGAAGGGCTCTTCAAGGTCAGTGAGGACTCAGGACATAAGAGAACCTGGACTGTAGTTTGGTTCACAAGTGAAAATAAAACATGTGCATTTTAATCCTTTGACCATATTGCTTTTTAGTCTTCAGGATGCAAAGAAACCACTTATATGAAACACATCCTTGATTATATGGATTGACAGACTCCATTGTTAATTTGTTCAAATTCAGGACTGGCCTGATAGCTCAGTGGATTCAAGCCCCTGCTTAGGCAGACATAGTGGCTGGGATTCGATCCCCAGTGGGTTGTGCTGGCCCCATCTGTGGGCTCACTGAAATGGATAGTGAGGCTGAGTGTGATGACGCACCTCTAACCCCGGCGCTTGGGAGGCTGAAAACAGTAGGATCACTATGAGTCTGACCTGTGTAGTGCGACCCTGTAGACCCTGTCCTAAATACATAAAGAAGTCGAAATTCATTGCTTAACAATAGGGAAATTAAGAATTTAAAATGTCAAGTATTTGTAGAGCATTGCAAGATGCCTTGATAGTTTCATGGTTTCAATTTTGCTCAAAGTTTAACTTGTGTCTTCAGCAATCTCAAGCATCATCCTCCACAAGTTTGCAAATTGCTAGGGAAATACATTTTTTTCTTAATCCACCCATTAAGTTCTCAGAGGTCATAACAATGATTGAAAAGTTTTTTTTTCTGTAGTTTCTGATTGAACTAAAGGGTATAAAGAGGACTTACCTGTAGGTAAGGAATCACCTTGCAGAGGGGCTGCCCGAAGAACCAGGTCTCTGTGATGTCGACCACCAGGGTGGCTGGAAGGCAGGTGATCGTCACGAGCACATCGGCCAGAGAGAGGTTGACTATGAAGTAGTTGGTCACCGTCCTCATGTGGTGGTTCTTCCACACTGCCACACAGACTAAACCAGAAAAGCAAGTGATAGGAGCTAAGCGAAGGAGATGGCAGCCAATGAGAAAACACCATCAAGATTCTTGTCAAGGGTGCGCATCACACCTATTCGGAAAAGGAAGGTTACATAAGGCTGTGCTGTTTTACTGAGCAGAACACGAGCTCAAGATCATTTCCCTCGCCTGACTCGATGCTTTGAAATTGCTCACAGAGGGTGCCTCTGTCCTGATTTTGAGCAGTATGTCCCAGAAGTTCTTAAGGAACAGTCTGATTTAACCACGTATTTCCTCAGCACTCTGTGTACAGACCTCCAGACAAGGAGATGCTGAGCTGAGCTGAGCTGACTAAGTATTGGGAGTTGTGGCTGAACTGACGTGTGTGCCCCACCTGGGCCCTCGACGCATACCCACTCAACATGGGTGTCCAGCAGATGAAGTCTTGTCCTTGAAACCCAGCCCACACTCTGTAGACAAGTGCAGAGCAGGGCGGCCCACATCCGCACAGTTTGAGCCCTGAAGACGATCTCAGTGGAAGAGAACACTACTGCCATTTATGACCGCGCTGTCCGGGATGGAGGGAACTGCTAGCTCTTGTCTAAGGATGCGTAGCTTGTGCAGTACACAATGACGGATACACCTGGGACCTCGTCTAAGGGCAAAGCTTGTCTCTCTACCACACAGTAGCCTTCTTGCATGAAAACGAGGAAGCAGTGACAAAGCACATATAGATTCTGGAAATACAGCCCTCTTTCTTGGGGGAATTCTCGGTGGCCTCGGGACATTTCCCTCACATCAAGTGTTCCTGTCAACTCTTGCACAGGTGCCGCCCTCCTTCCCTAGTAGGACACCGCCACTTGAGAAGCAATGCTATCTCCCTCAGCTGCTCTTTTCTAAAAGAACACCTGTCCCTCTATTCTCTGTCTTCAACATTTCCAGTGTGGACAAATCACTGCTATGGAATCATGGCAGCAGAATTGTCCAGGTACACGCATGGCTGCCCCTGTCCGGGATGGCCTTTGCTGTACACACAGTGGCTGTGACCTGGATGGGGTATCACTGGCCCCGGCCAACGGTGTCACTCACACACCCAGATGATGCTGTGCAGGGTGCCGAAGTGAAAACACATTTTGTCAAATTTAAGTCACTAAATAATTTGTTCTGACAATTGTTCATCATTCATTTAGAGTTTTGGATGTTGGAAAATGCTTTTATTATTCACTCCAAAGACTAGCATGGGCCATTAATTAGCAACTGATGTCATTTGAATGAAACACTTAGATTTTTCAGGGTTTAATTTTGAGTTCCAAAAATCTCTCTCCAACACGGTTGTATCCAGAAACACAGGGGAGCCTTCATTAGGTGATTATGCTTTATTCTTTGAAAAGAGGGCTGTTAGGAAAATCATTTCCCATAAGTACTTGCACCACACACTCACCCTTCAGCTCAAGCATTATCAAAAAAATTTATCACAGTTTGTAATGAGAAAATTGCCCCCAAAATTACACTTCTGAATTTTGGTCTTGCCCAAATTGTACAAATGTAGATCTAATAAAGGACACAATATTGGAAGCTGCGATTAACCATAGCTTGACTGCAACTCTTCACAGTTTGAAGAGGAGGAGTGACAGGAATGTATGAAAGGATTAATACATTGTAGCTAATGGTGATGCAAATGAATGCTGAAGACATTCCTCCACCCTCCCTGTAGGCTGTGCCTCATTCCAAACACTTCACAGTGCTAATCCAGCAGTAACAACCTGACAGCCAGGGCTACCAACGTCCTTTTCAGCAGTGGAACTAAGGATGAAGGCCAACTCAGCTGCGGAAAGACAGCTGGTCAGTACGAGCATTTGCACCTGAGCGTTTTCCCGCATGCTGTCTCCTCCTTGTACACTCTTGAATAAGGCAGAAAGCGAAAGGCAAGCTGCCAACCTTGATCTGATAGGACCACAAAATGATTTGCTGGAAATCGTTGCGCCTAGCCCGCTAACTGATGAAAACCACCACTCGGGAGTGAGTGTGATCCCTCACGCCCAAACATCCTCAGCTGGCCGAAGCTCTTGAGTCCGTTTTGTGGCAGCTTTAACTACCAGCAAATTCCTGTTTATGTTGAGTTAAAATAATGAAAGAAATTTATTTTCATACATACTAGGCTCAAAATCTGAAAGCAAGAGGTCAGCCAACTATCTTCCCTCTGCACCTGTGGGGAGACCCTTCTTCGACTCCTCCCAGCTCTCCGTGGCATTCTGCCACATCTGGTAGCCGTGTGTCGTCTTCCAGCCTCTGCCCACACTGTTACAGGGTCGTCTGTGTCTTGCTCTTCATGTGGCCACATTCTTCTGGACAAACATCACAGCCCTACTGGATTAAAGGCTAACCCCATGTGCTGACTGCTCCTTACCAAATGACCCCTGCAAAGTGTCCATATCCAGAGAAGCACAACTCCTTCGGTACAGGGAGTGAGAACTCAATGGATCTTTTGAGAGGACTCAATTTAACACAGTGTGGTGGTTGACACTATGCCACCTTGAGATGTCCAAAGCTTGGCTGGACCGGCTTGATGATACCATTCCCCAGAGTGGGGGAGGGCGGCCCTGGAGTTTCAGTGCAAAAGGGGACACAAAGGGGTCGGGGAAGGCTTCTGTGCACGCCACTTCCTGGGAGGAGCTTGAGCGACGCACTGTGCCCCTTTGGAGGCGCTTGGATCTTCACAGTCAGAGCAGAAGGAAGGGAGAGAGGCTTGATAGACGCTGCAGCTGCTGCTCCTCCTCTCTGCTCTTTGCCGCCGCCACAGACCATTGCTCTCTGGCATGTGCCTCTCTGCCTTGGAGCCAGCAGGCTATGGGCGGAAGCCTGCAGTAACTGCGGGCTAAGTGGAGCTTTCCTTCCTTCATGCCGAGTGCCTGGTATTTGTCCCTCTGAGGACAGAAGAGCTGCTGAGCCACTCGGAATAATGTTTGTTCAGTGTTTTAAGATCAGCGCCGTATTTATTCGCTTGCATTTTCTTCTCTAAGCTAAAGATGCCAAGAACCATGACAACTTCAGGGGCTCGCGCCCCAAGGTTCCCTGATCTCATTCTCTGAACGCGCTTGAGCTCCACTGAGCCATCTGTAATTGCACACCCGTGTGTAGGTGTGCTGTACCTAGAGTGGCAGAATAGGGTGACTGGTCAAGTCACTGGCTCTCCATGTGGACACTCAGAGCCCTTTTTGTGCTCGGCAGCCCAGTCCCAGCTTTGGGGCCTCAGGTGAACTCTGTGACTCAGAAATGTCTTTATGTAGGTGCTCACTGAATCTTTACCTTGAGCCCTAGAGAGCCATGAAAGGGGGAAAAAGTCTAGAATTAGCATTAGGACAACTAACGAAATCCCGATTTGGATTCTAAGTTGGGTAAACCCTAACATTTACACTATGCCCTTGCAACTGTCCCTAGGCTGGGGCTGTGCTTACTTTGCACGGTTTTGCTTCCCTGAGAAAAATGCCAGCCGGCCCCTCCATGTGCAGCACGGCCTTCCTTCTCATCCTGCTCTGCCTGGTGTGAGCAGAGTCCAGATGAGCATTCCCGGGCTCCCGCTGACCTATCCCGAGCTGAGCACCTTGCACGGCGTCATCTCCTAAATCTGTTCCAAGCAAGCAGCCGTTTGCCCTTCTCTCATGCATTCCAGTCCTGAAGGACCAGAGCGAATGCTGCTTCCTCATAGCTCAGGCACTTCACGGAAATTTCCGTTCCTCACCTTTCCCTGGCCATGCAGTGCCGTGGCCTTGCTTTCTCCCCGCAGTAGCTGATACTTGAAAATTCCAAAGCAACTCTTCCCATGCACATCCTTTCCACTCATTCTGTAGACCCTCCGTGCCATTTTTTGGCACGTGCTGGCTCCAGTAACTTGTCTTCCCAGTCGTAGCTGTCCTCCTTCTTCTTTGCTTAACCCACCAATGCCATTCCTGTTGGTAACAGGAACTCTTTAACCTCAGTAGCAATTCTTCTCTGCACTAACTACGAAAGTCTTGACATGACGATTCTACCATTAAGGAGTACTTGAAGGATTCCCCTAGTCTTGCAGTGCTCTCCGTAAAACGTGGAGACTACCAGGAAAGATGGAAAACCTCACAGGACTTGGAGCCTATTTCTCATACCCACCACTGCTCAACCCTCCTTCTGTCTGAAAATACCCTAATTCACTTCAGCCCACTTTTCCTATAATTCCTGCTTCCTAGCCAAGCAACGACTGAAACAAAAACTGTCTGACTGACAAAAGATCTAATGAGCAGAACTTTCTCTTCGTTAGCAACCTTATCGCGTTGGCTGCTTCACGGTCACGAGTTGCATTCTGAAGTTAGCAGGAGTCGTTGTTGATATTGTGCATAGTCCTGTTTATGGCATTACGATCTGCCTTCCTTTCCCCTCATTTTTCTTAATCGAAGTCTTCAACTTTGCTACCAACAAAATGCCGTCTCAGCACCCTGGGCATTGAAAGAAGCTGCCTTGCTTGTGCGTTTACAGAATGCTTCTTCCTTGACACAGCATGTTCGCCCAAGAGCAAGCATTCTTAAGAGGAGAAAAGTTCTCACAGGAAACAGCGTTTACTTTCTCCATTCGCCTTGAGCTGAGAGGGAGCTCATTTGCTTGTCCAAGCTCTCCCAAACTTAAGTATGCTGTTGTTCTCAGACCTCCAAGCCTACTCGCCAATGGACTCTGAGAAGTTCTGAGACCTGACTTTGGTACTACATTCAAAATCAGTCCTGCAGAGGCCGTGAAGCTTCCACACTAAGGCTTTTGGTGAACAGTCTGCACTTGGAAGCTGCCCAAACTGGTGTCTTAGCACACTAGCAGCTGGCTGTGTCTCAGGAGTGGCACCCCGGGGAAGCAGGAAGCAATCTTTGTGTTCACCCTTGGTCTGGTAAGTATCGAGGTGTGTGCACGGGTGTCTACCTGAGAATTCTACCCACATTTATGCACTGAGATTCTGCATACGTTTACCTAAGCACCACAAGGTGTTAACTGCACAATACCAATCTTCTGTTATGTAAACGTGTATGTTGCCATAATGAAATATAAGTTTATTTTGATCTTTCTGGTAGAAATAGCCTATTTCAGTACAACAGCGTGAGCATGCACACACACAAAATCAGATTTGCAAGTTTTGTAAAAGGTCAAAAGTTGATCATCAGGTCACTCATGAGTGACGAAGAAAAGAGTGACCTTGACACTAGCCACGTGAGCCACAGTTCCTGTGGCCATGTGACGGAGCAAGAATTGAGTGGCACAGACACAGGGAACGAAGCCCTCCTTGGTCCAGGTGAGGAAGAAAGCAGCAGTGTGGGTGCACACTGGAGCAGACAGGATGGTACAGCACGGCAGCGCCACCAACTGGCACGATCCGGTGTTGGAACTAGCTCAGAAGACACAGTGAGGGTCTCGGCAGGGCTGAAACTGACCAGACATAAAGCCAGCAGTGCCACTCAGGGCTGGCAATTGTCGTAGCATGAAAAGCGACAGGACGCTGTGCCACACACAAGTGCTGAGGTACGCGGGAGGCGTTCTGTCTCCGCCAGAAGCCATACTCAAGAATGGGCCTCTGGGGCCGCCTCCGTGGCGGAAAGGGAGGCACCAGAGGCCCACTCTGCTGAGCAGGGCTGCCTCACAGCAAGCACAGGAGCGTAAAGGCTGATGGGAAAGCCCCGGGTGGGCGTGGGCTGGAAGTCTGTGGAATATCAAGGACTCAGGAAACTTGACTGCATCTAATATTGCCTGAGTTGGATGTCAAAGCCATTCACCAAGAAAGAAAAAGAGCCGGCAATCCAGCTACAGTCCATTCGCCGTTTGAGTGCTTTGTATCAAAATATGAAGCGGTTCTATTCAGGAGCGTCCTGCCGCATTTCATGGCTGCTGTAGCTTTAAGCAGCGTATGAAAAAAAAAAAAAAAAAAAACACATGCAAACTACGACGTGAAAATCTTTGCCTTCCACAGATGCAAAGGTTTATTATGCTTTCAGTTCAGAAATTCATCACTTCTCCAATGAAGAGATACAATAATCAATATATAAATATGCATAGAAAATAAAATATGAATAGTTATAAATACAATATATAAAGGTACTATATATAATATAAATGTGTATGTTTATCTATAAAATAAAAAATAAATATAGAAGGAATGTTCAACATCGTTGGCCACTTGAGAATTTCCAATTAGAATAACACTGAGATTCCTTCTCACTCCAGAAGGAAAGGCTACCACCAAGATCACCCAACCACAAGCACTGAGAGGCTGTGGGGAAAAGGAGCCTGCTCCACTTCCGGTGGCAGTCTAGGCCCGCACGACTGCTATGGAAACTGACATGGTGTTTCCTCCAGAAGCTACGGTGGTGGCCCATTGACCCAGAAGGTCCCTTTCTCGGTGTCTCCCCAGAAGCACTACAAGCATACCACAGCGATATATGTACAATCATGTCTACAGCAGAAGTTTGGAATAGCTAAATCCTGGAAACCACCAAACGCCCACCAACCCAAGAGCCAAGAAACAAGACGGACTGCTTTTATATGGTGGAGTACCACTCGGCCATAAAGAATGATAATGTTCAGGCTTTTATAGGTACATGGGTGCAGCTAGAGACCTGCTCATTCGTGAAATAAGTCAGACTCGCCTGTGTAAACTCTGTATGGTCTCCCTAGTGTGAGAAACTGGAGGAGTGAACAAGGTAAAAAAATGTTCAATAGATATCATGAAATGAGAAGGAATTGTTCAAAAGGAAAGAGGACTAAGAGTGGGGCCAGGGGAAGGGATGGCCGCCGAAAGGGAGGGGTGCCGACCAGCTGCGCTTTGTTGTCTTTCAGTTCATTAAGGTGAGGGCTTCTGCTAGTGCAGACTGCAGGGAGCTCACGCCCCTGCGCTCTGAGCAGCTGCTTTAAAAGGAGCCACAGGCGATGGACTCACTCTGTTATTCTCCTGCTGTTTCATTAGAAAATTGTGCCTTAGCTTGGGATATAGAGCAGAGGTATAATGCCTGCCTGGCAAGCACAAGGTCCTGAGTTCGATTCCCAGGACAAAGAAAAAATTTACCTTTTTCATAAAATAAAAATCTCATAAATTAATAATTCATTCAGAGCAGCATTCTAGGGAAGAAATGTGGGTGTTGTACCCCACAAGGATACACCTTTGTGGCAGAGCTGACAAGACGCCCAGCAGGCTGCCAGGCCGTTTGGATAAAATCTATTCTCATGATAAACTAAATTTTGTTTCAGGGCGGACAAAGTCACCTTCTCCAACTGTAACTGTGCCAAGCACAGCAAAAACTAAGGTAATGGGCCGGCGACCTGCCGCGGTCTTACTTGGCTAAGAACACGTACACTGAGTAGGCGAGGTTACTCTCCTGATTAAACACGTAGCGCCCATAATTTGCATGTGAGCTAATGATACATCCAAGACCTGGTGCGCTGCCCCGTGCCGCAAGCACCCATGGCAAGCATCAATTTCTGAGGCGGGCGGCACCCACTGCAGCCTGCGTGGCCTCCGGGTCATCGGGTTGCCCAGAGGGCTTCCTTCTCTGTCCGGCTGCAGCTCAGCGCCCTCTGGCCACGTGGTGGCCACCGCGTCCCAGCCCTCCCTGCCACCCTTCCCTCACCCTTCGCGCACCCTCAGGTCCCGCTCTCTGTGGCTGGGGCCTTCTCACCCGATCCCCTCCGTGTCATTCACACCACAGGCTTCTTTCTCTTTCCAGCCAAGTGCTGCTTTGTGGCGCCGTGCTGCCATCCTCTCCTAGCTGGTGGATGCTCGCCGTTTCCATTTCCCTAGCGGTGAGCATGGCTGTGGCGGACACAGGGATGCCCACGGCGCTGCTTGTCCCCCGGCGTTTCTAGGAGCAGGGGCCCTATGGCCTCGCGCTTGTCAGCCCTGCAGAGGTCTCTTTATTTATTTTTTATATTATATTATATTATATTATATTATATTATATTATTTTGTCCTTTTGAGACGGGGTCTCACTATGCCGTTCAGGCTGGCCTTGAGCTCACTTTTGTAGCCCAGACTGGTCTCGAACTCACACCGATTCTCCTGCCATAGCCTCCCAAGTGCCGGGATTATAGGCGTGCGCCATCACGCAGGGCACAGAAGTCCCTCTAAAATGCAGATTTACTTTCCTTTGAGCACATGCTCTGAAGCGAGGTCTTTGGTGGGTCAGGCGGTAGTTCCGTGCCTTATTTTTGAGTCGTTTCCCTAGGACTTCCCAGGGCCGTGTAGACTCACATTTCCACCAGCAGCGTGCGGTCACCCAGGCTCCAGCCCCGTGCCAGCGGCCGCTGTCCTGAAGCTTTGGAAGACAGCTGTTCTGACGGAACTCCGCTTTTCCAAAATCGTACAAGCCAAGTAGGAACCCTCACGGATAACCCTGGGGTCTAAGTTTTTGAAGGTATAATTGTAACAAGTAAAACTGTGGAAAGAAGCACAAATCTTTGAAACTAATACAGTTGTATTATGGTAATGAGAAAGATGACAGCCATGGAACTTTCACAGAAAATTGTACATATTTATGAAACAAGTACGTAGTGGTGTTGTATTGACTCAGATATGTAATGAAACAGTTTGCAATTTCTTGGTTGTTTATTTAACATAAGTATATGAAGGTATGTAGACTGATATAAATATACTTGCGAGAACAATTACCTGATTGTTGTTTTATACGTGTGGAATCAATCGTCAGGAATTTTGTCTAAAAATATGCTGTAGTTCCAGCTCTGGCCACCAGGCGACAGCGAAGGCACGTGGTACGGCCGGCCTGACACATCAGGGATGTTTTAAGCACTACTTTCATGGCAATGTTCTTGATAATGGAGAGATGAATACATTTGTCTCATGTTGCATTTTCGAAGCCAAACAGAATGCCTAAGAGGGAATAGGCGGTCCCACAGGTAACCAATTGAAAACACAAAGTAAAAATAAATGAATAAAGCGGCCAGACCCACGGAAGCCAGCGCAGGGTCCCTCCTTCGCAGCGTCTGCTCTGGAACACACTGTGCAAGGAGGACGCCTGGACGCGAGGCAGCAGGTCGCCCCAGGGCGCGGGAGTGACGTCCGTTCCTCCCGAGGTACGGAGGCCCCCCCCCCCGCCCGCCCGCCGCGTCTCCGGGCCTGGGCTCCAGCACACCTGCGCAGCCGCGCCCGACGCCTGCTTCCAGCTCAGTCGCCCCCTTGCTTTGGGGGACTCACAGCCCTGCTCGCCCTCTCTGTCCGTCGGCCGGGCGACCTGAAGGCCTCTGTCGCAGACAAGCGGCACCCGGACGCCCACAGCGGGCAGAAGGGCGTCCGGGATGTGGGCCGCGCCACCCAGCGCCTCTGACTCCAGAACATAAGCGCACAGGTGACACGTGCCTTGGGGTGGGCGCCTGCGCTGTGGCCGTGGGCAGGCCTGCCGCGGTGCTGTCTCTTTTCCTCTCCCTTTGCCGCTCTGTCTGTCTATCTCTCTGTGTCTGTCTATCTCTCTGTGTCTCTGTACCTATCTGTCTGTCTATGTGTCTCTATCTCTCTGTGTCTCTGTCTCTGTCCCTCTATGTGTCTCTGTATCTTTGTCTCTCTATCTCTATGTGTCTCTGTCTCTGTCTGTCTCTCTCTTCCTCTCCCTTTGCCCCTCTCTGTCTATCTCTCTCTATCTCTCTGTATCTCTCTCTGTCTGTCTCTCCATGTCTCTGTCTCTATCTCTCTGTGTCTCTCTGTGTCTATCTATATCTATTTATCATCTATCTATCTATCTATCTGTCTCTCTGTGTCTCTGTCTCTCTCTATCTCTCTGTGTCCCTGTGTCTGTTGTCTGTCTCTTTCTCTCCCTTTCCCCTCTCTCTCTGTATCTATCTATCTATATATCTATCTCTATCTCTCTGTGTCTCTCTCTGTATCTATCTATATTTATCATCTACCTATCTATCTCTCTGTCTCTCTATGTCCTCTGTCTCTCTCTATCTCTCTGTGTCTCTGTGTCTGTCGTCTGTCTCTTTCTCTCCCTTTCCCCTCTCTCTCTCTGTCTCTCTCCCCCATGTGTGTGTCTCCTGTGGTCCTGGCTTCCACGTCCTTCCCACATTTTAGTTGTCGACACTCAGAGCTCCAGGTTCCCCACCAGGCAGGCTCTCGGTTACAACCCAAGCTTACCACATTCTTTCCTGGCTCTCTTTCCTGAGTATCGTTGCTGAATACAGTGCTCTAGGTTGCCGTGGTCCTGCTGGCTGTGAAAGCTCCTGAAGGGTTTTACTAAGGCAGCGGTTCTCAACCTGCAGGTCGCAACCCCGGTGGGGATCGAACAACCAAAACACAGGGGTTGCCTAAAGCCATTGGAAAATACATATTTAAGCCCATGCTATGCCATGGGAAATGTTATTTATTGAAATTAGTAATAAATATTTCTCAACATATAATTAAATATTGTTTTGTGATTAATCACTATGTTTAAATTATGTTTGACTTGTAGCAATGAGAATACATAATGCATATCAGGTATTTACATTCCGAATCACAACTGTAGCAAAATTACAGTTTTGATGTAGCCACCAAAATTATTTTTTTGGTTTGGGGTCACCGCAACACGAGAAACCGCATTGCGGGGTCACGGCGTTAGAAAGGTTGAGAACCACTGTAAGGAAATGGCGATGACCTGTTGCTATTTTTTTCAAAAATCAGTAGGGCACACATATACAAATTATATGTGGCTTTAAACTAAAAGGAAAAAGGATCAGTCTCAACACTGACTTCAAATTCTACCTAAGTAAAGTAGCAATTTTAAAAATGGGGTAAATTGATTTAATTTTTAAAATAACAAGATTCAAATGGGAGGTGAAGGTGAAGGCGAGCTGACAGCGAGAGGGACAGGGACGGCCGGAGAGTGACACCGTGGTGCTGCTGGGAGCCAGGGCAAGGGACGCTCACGGCGCCACGGAGGGTGAGACGGGGGAGACTGCTTGGCAGCAGGGACCGGGACGTGGGCTGGGCAGGCGGCCGGAGGAAGCCTTGTGAGCTGTGCAGGGTCCGCGTCTAAGTCACATGCACGGCTCAGCATGTCGGAGGATGTAGAATGCGACTAAAGTCAGTGCACTGGCCGAGACAGGGCAGGGACGGAGGGGCGGTGCGGAGGAAAGACCAAAGCCATCCGCAGCCATCTGCAGCCCTGGCCGCATACGCCCAGTTGGGAAAGGCCGGAGCAGCGTCGGCCGCGCTCTGCAGTGCGAGAGTCGCAGCCCCACAGCCTGCGCTCGCTTCACCATAACGGCGCAGTCTATGTTTCTGGGGAGGGCAGCTGGAGCTCACCACAAGCACCCGCGTAGAGCAGTTGGGTCGTCGCTTACTTCAGACCAGGGAGCAGGGTTTGTGGGGCCAGCGTGGCAGGGGACATGCAAAAGGGATTCTGCTGTCCATCCATCCCTCCCGCCCAAGGCCCCGGGAAGGCTGGGGATGCTAGCTAAGGTATTGGAAGACAAAAGGGGAGCGAAGTGGAGCCTTGGAGGCTAGTGGGAGCTGCAGCAGGCAGCTCTGGGTGGACAGGGAGCTCCGGCGGGGGGTCAGGCAGCTCTAGGGGGACAGGGAGCTCCGGGGGGACAGGGAGCTCCGGGGGGACCGGCAGCTCTGTGAGGACAGGCAGCCCCGGGTGGACAGGCCTGCCGGACAGGCTGACAAGGAGGTTCTCAGCTGCAGCTCGGGAAGGCGAAGCTGACAGAGGCCAGCTCTCCTAGGGAACGAAGCCCCGGCCCAAAGCCCTCTACCGACAGCCAGCAAGCGGTTCTGTGTCCCCACGCTACCTGACGGCTCAAGTCAGGGCAAATTCCTTGTGAAAGAAGATGTCGCTGTTTATTTCATCAAATAATTTTCATAATTCTTCATGTAAAATGTTGCTTCATCAGTAAAGATATCTACAAGCACGCTATGAGGTAAAATCACATGGCTAAAAGTCTATAGAGAGTAATAAGAAATCTTAGTTTAAAATCACTGGATTAATGAAGTCAAGAAATTGTATGTTATTAGAGCTAACATCAGATAACAATTAGAAAAATTCAAGAAGAAATTTATAACTTAAATAATACTATACGTGGAAACAAAAGAAATGGATTTAAAAGATTAAAGTCATCTTATAGCAGTAACTGAACTAATAAAAATAGTGCAGCAAAGAACACAGAAAAAAATCAAAATACAGGAATTAATATGAATAGCACTTGATAAAATTATGATTTAATGTAACTGGACTTTCAGCGTGGTAGAAATTCAGAGTGATGAAGAAGCAATCTTCAGAAATTTATTAGCCAGGAAGAAATATTGACTCCAAAAGTTGCACTACTAATTAAAGCTATTTACCTGTAGATTTAAGAAACTCTAGAAGAGCCGGCCAAATAACTCGGTGGATTAGAGCACCTGCAAGCAGGCCCAGCAGCCAGGGGTTGGATCCCCGGGTGCTGCCATGCTGGGCCCACCCCAGGGGTGCACTGAGATGGCAACTGAGACTGGGTGTGGTGGCACAGGCCTGTAATGCCAGCTCTTGGGAGGCTGTAAACAGGTGGATTACTAGGAGCCCAATGCAGGAGATCCTTCCCTAAAATACAAAAATAAAATAAAAAATAAAAATAAAAAACCCTGTAGAAATCTTATCCAGAATAAATCTAAGAGGAAATCAATTTCTGTTGTTATAGTTAACAATTTGTAAAAGCCAATGACAAAGGAAAAAGAAAAAAAAATTAAAAAAAAAATGCCATCCCTTCAAATCACCATAATGAAATTAACAGGTAAATTTTCAAAAATGAATATTAGCAAGTATTTTAGTAAATGTCTTAGTGACATTAGGGTTATTAGCATAGGCACAGTAGCTTCTGCAGTCGCCTGTATTCCATGTTGGGCTGGAGCACAACCAAAATAAAAGGAAATAAAACACGAAGTTTATGATGGAAAAGATTTATTGTTATCCACAGAGGTCACAGTTGGTAAGTAAGGTTCAAAGAAGTCTCTGGATAGACCATTAATTTTAACAAATAAGTTCATCACATATGCCTAGTATCAAGTGGCATAGCCATGGCCCACGTCTGACAGTGCCAGATAAAACTCCGTGCGTTAAGTGCGCACCTTTCATAGTATCACTGAAAGTTGGTGCGTTCTTTAGGAGTTGGAGCTCGGCGGTGGCCTTGAGGGCAGAGGCAGTGTGCTCTCGGAGAGGCTTCGGGGTCTCCAGTACCCGGCCCTTTCGCTCCTCCACACTGTGGCCAGCTGTGGTCCTCAGGCATGAGGCAGCTGTGACGTGCTGTCCTGCCACTGGACAGAAAGCTGTTGGAAACTAGATGACGGGCTGGACGCGGTACAACCCTAAGCCAGGGCTCTTCTGACTTTACAAGTTCATTACTGAAGATATCTGTTTCAGTACTAGAAAGCTAACACAAATATATAATATACAAATTCTACCAATAGACTATCCAATTTTAAAAGGTGATATTGTTTATAATGTCAAAGTATTCAGTACCTAAGAAAAATTAGAGATATTTATAATTTCTGTAATATATAGATATTAAAACAAGGTTAATGAAAGGATAAATTATATTTATGGAATCGAAGAACAAGTACTATAAAGCTATCAATTTTCTGTAATATTCATATACAAATACAAATTCCCCGTGAATGCACTGTAGTAGATTTCTTTTGATTAAGCTCAAAACGTTTGTTTGTTTGTTTGTTTGTTTGTTTTAGCATCATGTTGTGATCTGTATTCCATTAAACGGTCTTAAAGCTAGAAGTTTAAGAAATATAGTTTTAATACGCTAATAGTATAATATCGTCTCACTGAACTTTTAGAAACTGTCTAATTTTAAAGCTATTAAAAGGCAAGGGCCTAATGAAAAGTATTTTTAACAATTTTTTTTTGTTTTGTTTGGGGGATATGAAAGAAAACAGGAAAATTTATACTTCTTCAATATTTAACTCATTTAACCTATGACAGACTATATTCATCTGGGTTAAGTTTTGGGAACCAGCACAAGTTCCCCTTAATTGCTAAAGTGCTAGTTAGTTTTGACCATGGAATCTGTTCCCCAAGAAAAATGTCCTTCACAACCTCTCTGCTTCTGAATCTTTCTTGGAAAGCTCTCGCTACGGAGGGCTTGGGTGACTGCTTACCCAAGTTATTTCTCTCTTCTTCCTCCCATTTATATCCTGGTAGTTCAGGGCTTCTGTGTGTGTGCGTGTGTGTGTGTGTGTGTGTGTGTGTGTGCATGCGTGCACACACATGTGTGTGTGTTTGTGAACTTTAGAGATTCAAGTCACAGTGCTGAACGCTGAATTTGGCTCTAAAAAAAGACAGTGATCAAAACTGACTTTTTTTTTTTTATATCTTAGGGAAGGGTCGACAGGTTATTCAGGGTCTCACTAGTACACTGGACTCATAGTGATCACCTTATTTCCAGCATCCCAAGAGCTGGGATTGCAGGTGTGCGCCACCATGCCCATTCTCAATTGCTATGCACGTCAGGCCTGGGGATTGAACCCCGGCCCCTGCACCTGCTTGCTCGTGCTTCAATCCACTCAGCTATTTGGCCAACCCTCAAAATTGATTTTTTAGGGAATCCTAATGATATGTTAGTAACTGTAGTATTTGCTACAATCTTTTTGTTTTCCTCAGAGAAGGCATCTTGACAGTTTTGTAAAGAACTTTAGGAACCTAGACAGTCTTGAATTAAAGGCTCCCTTGTCACTCTGGCCAAGGTGTGCTGTAGGTGGCTGGGCCTGGCAGTCAGCCGCCTGCCCTGCACCTCCCGTAAAGGCTGCCTGCTGGCCGCAGACCACACTGAACAGCACCGTCCTCCTGGCGCTCTTGTCCCCTGGTGGATCTGTCCCTGGACTGACTGAATTCCCTGAAGCAACCTTTGCGCTCTCCAAGGCCGATGAGAGCTGCAGCTCAGAAGGTGACTGCAGTGTGATCTGCCACGAGACAGTTTTGCAGTTGCAAGTGTCTTCTGAGTCAGCCTTCTAGTGACATTCTAGGTTAGTTTTTGAGTCACAGCAGAGGTTTTAGGGTGCATCAAAAGCAAACTGTGGGCCCACGAGCCAGGAGACAATTGAAGTGACACACAATAAGAGTTAGTCACACAAGTAAGTTTTACTTTATCCATTGTGTGGTTGGTGGTCATTTGGTTTGTTTCCAAGGTTCAGCTATGACAAATTGTGCTGCTATAACTTGGGTGTACACATATCACTGCAGTGTGAGGTTTGTAATTCTTCTGGGGAGACACTCAAAGAGGCAATAACTGGACCAAATGGGAGCTCTATTCCATGTCCACACTGATTTCCATACTGGTTCTGCCAATATATGCTCCCACCAGCAGTGGAGAAGGGTTTCCTTTTCTCCCCACAAACCTACCAGTATTTGTTATTGATTCCTTTTGTTTCATAAAGAACATTAAAAAATAGTTAAAAAAAAAAGGAAAGAATACAGAATTTCACTAAACAAAATGATAAGAATTCAATAATGGTTTTCATATCGCATGCTGTTCTTTTCAAATTAGTCATGCAGATTACCAGGTATAAAAATGCAAAATTGATCAACAAATAAAAAGAAAAAATCAAGCATCACTATTTCCTCTCAGTAGACCAGTAGAAATAGGCTGTATAATTATCCAAGCTATCCTGTGTATGTACAGACAGACTCTCCCATTCCTTCTTTCTTTCTGCTCTGCTTTCCCTCGACCCAGTTGTTCAAGGATAGTCATTCTTTCTGGACTGAGTTGGCTTTCAGTGTTGCTTTAATTTGCGTTTCTCAGATGACCAATGTTGCTGAACATTTTTTCATATATTTATTTGACATTTGTATTTCTTTATCTTACATGACAATTTTTGCATTGAGTCTTTGAATTTTGGGCGCCTCATTTTTTAAACAAATTTTATATGCTCTACATGGACATCTTTGAAGAGTAGTTGGCTAAAATTTTTTTCCACACTGTGGGTTTCCTTTTTACTCTGAGTGATTTCGTTTGATCTGTAAAAGCTTCTTAATAAGGTGAGCTCCTTTTACTAATTCTTTGAAGTATCTACCATGCAGTTGTTGTTCATGAGCTCTGCCTATCCCTGGGTCTTCAAGATTTCACCTTCTTTCTTTTTCAGTCAATTTAGTATTTCTGTTTTAATATTTAGATCTTTGATCTATTTCCATTGTGGTTTGATGTATAGTGATAGACACGGGTCTGGTTTTAGTCTTCAGCATGTGGAAAGCCAGTTTTTCCACCACCATTTGTTAGAGAGTCCATCTTTCTACCAGTGAACATATTTGGTCCCTTTGGCAAAGATAGGGCAGCTGAGTGTGCTAGCAATTAGATCTTCTTCTTCTTCTTCTTCTTCTTCTTCTTCTTCTTCTTCTTCTTCTTCTTCTTCTTCTTCTTCTTCTTCTTCTTCTTCTTCTTCTTCTTCTTCTTCCTCTTCTTCTTCTTCTGTATTCTAAGGCAGGTATCTACAGGGTGTTCAGGGTCTCACTACTATATTGGACTCATACTGACCTACCTGTTTACAGCCTCCCAAGAGCTGGGATTATAGACACACACACCACCATGTCCACTCTCAATTGCCATCCAGTGCATCCCAGAAGCGGGGCAGGCATGGCAGGCCCAGAGGTTGAACCCCCAGCACCTGTGCCTGCTTGCAGGAGCTTTAGTCCACTGAACTATTTGGCTGGCTCTTGCATCTTCTATTCTGTTCCTCAGTTGTTCTGTTTGTTTGTTTTGCCAGTATCATGCTGATTTCCACACAGTAGCTTTGCAATACAGTTTCAGTTCATGGATGATGATGCATTCTGCCTTGCCTTGGTTTTCTTTTTTTTTTTATTTTATTGAACCCGGGATTGCCTAGCTATTCTAGGTCTCCTCTGGCTCTAGATGAATTTTAGGAATCTTTTCACTAGATATATGAGCTATGCAAATGGTATTTTGATTGGGATTACATTAAATCTGTATAACAACCCTTATACAGACTGTTACCAGTGTTTCTCAAACTTTCTAATGCCGTGACCCCGCAATACAGTTCCTCATGTTGCAGTGAACCCAAAGCAAAAAATAATTTTGGTGGCTACTTCAAAACTGTAATTCCAAATAAATAACATTTTCCAATGGCTGTAGGTGACCCCTGTGTTTTGGTCGTTCGACCCCCACCAGGGTCAAGACCCACAGGTTGAGAACTGCTGTGACTGATTCCAACATATTTCATTTTTAAAATTTTATTTAGTACAGGGTCTACAGTGTCTCACTACACAAATCAGACTCATAGCGATCCTCCTGTTTTCAGCCTCCCAAGTTATATATGTGGTCATTTTCACAACGTTGGTTATTCCTATCCAGGAGCAAGAAGTATCTTTCCATTTTCTAAGATCTTCTTCGGTCATTTTCCAAGTTCTTTGATTTTCACTGTATAGATCTTTTACTACCTCTATTAGACTGATTCCAACATATTTCATTTTTTAAATTGTATTTAGTACAGGTTCTCCAGGGTCTCGCTACACAGATCAGACTCAGAGTGATCCTCCTGTTTGCAGCCTCCCAAGGGCTGGGATTACAGATGCGTGCCACCACACCCAGTTTTAGTTGCTATCTTGGCATGCCCTTCCTGGGTGGGGCCAGCATGGCACTCCAGAAATTGAACCCTAGTCCTTGCACTCCATATTTCATTTTTTAAAAATGCTATTGTGAAGGGTGTTGTTTCACTAATTTCTGTCTCAGTGACTTTGTTGTTTCTGTGTAGGAATGCTACTTACTTTTGCTTGTTGACCTTGTATCCAACTATGCTACTGAATTTGTTTAATAATTTTTATTTTGGATACTTGTGGTAGCATATGAATATAAAATATGTAGAGTATCAAGTCATCTGCAAATTAAGATAATTTCACTTCTTTTTCTCCTATGCTATCCTCGTTGCTTTTATTTTTCTAATTTCTCTGACAAATGTTTCCAGAATAGGAATGGTGATGGTGGACATTCTTGTCTTATTGCCAATTTTAGTGTGAAAGCTTTCAGTTTTTGTCCATTTAGTATGATGTTGGCTGTGGGTTTGTCACAGATGGATTTTATCAGATTGATGTAAAATCCATCTAATCTGATTTCATGTAAGGTTTTCCAAAATAAGTGTTGAAAATTCTGCCATCTATGGCCTGCCAAATAGCTCAGCAGATTAAAGCTCCTGCAAGCAGGTGCAGGGGCCGGGAGTTCGATCCCTTGGGCCTGCCTTGCCTTGGTGGCCCCACCCCCAGCCCCAGGGTGCACTGAGACTATAATTCAGATTGGGTATAGTGGTGCGTACCTGTAATCCCAGCAGTCAGGAGGCTGTAAACAGGCAGATCACTATGAGTCTGATCTAGTAGTGAGACCCGGAGCACCCTGCAGACCCTCCCCCTTCCAAAAAATGAAAAGAAATTCCTGCCATCTGTTGAGATGATCATATGATTTTTGCCATTCACTCTGTTGATATGATGTATTACATTTATTGATTTGCCATGCATTTCTTTTGACACACAAGTGTGGATGTCTTTTAGCTGTGTATCTAAGTGAGCAGTTGGCATCACAAAATGTGGCTGACCTCCTCCACATAACGTCCGTAGCATCTGTCAGGCTGCGTGCTGCAGGGCCAGTTTTCAGTCCTCACTAGCTCTGAGTCACTGTGGCCAGTTGGCCAGTGTTTAGAACTCGGTTTTCCCATGTTAGAACAGCTTTTTTGTCCAGTTTATTACATTTTTATATTTTTACTGGATATTTAAACATGGATTTTTATAGCAAAAAGTGTAACTTTTGTATCTGACAAGGTTAGGCAAATCCTCTCAGGATTTACCCTGAAACCATGTACAGTAGTTTATAGATCTCCTGTCAGTGTCCGCCATCTGGATGCATCACGGCCAGTGCCTGAGCAGCGGGCTTTCTGTGGAAGCCTGACAGAATGTTTTCTCTCTAGGTGACTCTCCTTAGGCATGCTATTCATTGTTGATCACTTTTTTTCTGCAGCCCCATAAGTTCCTTGATCAGAAAATGTGGGATACCACTGAGTTACAGAATGTTGCAGCACAGGTTCTCTTACTTCCTTAGTCCTCACTGACCTTGAAGAGCTAGAGTCAAAATATTGACTATCTTTGTAGCCCTTCTTTTTCTTTAATTTTTTGGTCTACAAACTTAAGTTGTTAACCATCTAAAAGAGAAGCTTAGTGAGTCTTAATCATCCAGCAGAAACGTCTAGCCATGAGATAAAAAGTAAAGCTATGTCAATATGCTGAACTGAAAAAGGCTCAAGTCACAAACTTCTGACCTAGTCAATTCTGCTGATAACCCAGTACTACTATGGATCATTGGGCTATATTGGGATATTTTGATGAATTCATGCATGTACAATATTTGAATGAAAATAGAACACCCTTCTCTGACAAAACAAAACAAACAAGGGGGATATAAATGAAGGTCCATTTTATAGTCAAAATATAGTTAAGATAGATATACAGCTACTTTCTATTAGTTCAGTGAGAAGAAAGATTTGTACCAATAGCTAAATAAGGTATCATGTCTGCATCTTGTATTCTGAATAGCTACTAGGAAGACAGCAATATGCAGTGCATTAATTATTGTACCTGTCCTACTAACCTGTTTTGAAGCTGTCTCATTGCTTCTTCATTCTCATTAAAAGTTAACAAAATATTTAAAAAATAAAGTGGGTGTTTTATTTCATTCTCCAGAACTTTTTCTACAATATTTATGATTTTCACAAGTATTGTTAAAATTTACTGGGCAAACGCTCCCTTAGAAAATGTTTTCCTTCAGAATTAACATGGTTAATGTTTCTTGGTTTAAACTTTACCTATATTAAAGCCAGTTAGCCTTTAAATTCATGTAGTCATTTTTGCTTTCTTCCTACAGTATGCTGAAAGCATACTTTTTGCCATGTAATTAATCTTTACTTTTGATGCTTCATTTATACAACTGAATATCTACGGTTTATTAACTTTGACAAGGGCGTCTTATGAATGTAAGACGTGCTCCATAAGCCTGGCTGGCTGACTGACACTGAAGTTTATGGGACTCGGATTTTATTTTACATCAGAGAAATTATCATGAATTCTTAATTATGTAGAGGAAAAAGTTGAATATACGTTAAGAACCGTGCCTTGCTGGCAATTTCTCACTTTATATTATTTTCTCACATAAATTCCAGGAACAAAGTCTCAGAGTATCTTAGATGAAGTTTGAAGACGATAGAATGACCTTTTAAATAAGAGAAACCACACTACAGCCATATGCACTTCACGTAGACACAACCTTTCTAACGTGGTATGCATAGGTTCAATATAATTCAAAAATGCTGTCTACTGCCAGCCATATTAATATCTACTTTTGACAATTTGTAGTTTATAAACATAAATACATTCACTACTTAATTATTACATCTTTAACTTCATTAAATAATTTTAAATCATGCTTGGCTTTCTGCTTCTGTATATAACAGTACTGGATAAAGAGCTGTATGCAAATTTTATTTCTAGCACCTCCAAATATCGCTAATTTTAGGGTTTTCAGTACTATGAACATTTAATTGGTGTTTCTTAATCCTGTTCAATGATCTCACATATTTGGTTGCTATAGGATCTCTTACTCAGCTGAGACTTCTGGTGATTCTACTGTCTTAAGTCTCCCCAGCACTGGGATTACAGGCATACATCAATGAGCCTGAATTCTGGCCAGCTCAGGCTGTCCTGGGGGTGCAGCTGGCATGGCATGTGGTGTTAGGGATCGAACCTTGGTCCCTATGCTTGCCTAAGTTTGCCTAAGCAGGTACTTTAGTGCAGTGAGCTATCTAGCTGGCCCCTAAATGATCTCTTTCAAACACAGCTTCATTTATTTTCAAAAATCTATTTGTGTCTCCCATTTGACTTCATAAAATATATCTCACTTGGGATCATAAGATACTCATTTCTCCAAGCAAGTACCAAAGAGTTTGGGAACTTATAAAATAATAACTTTCTAAGATAGACAAGGAAAGAAAGAAGGAGGGAGACAGAGACAGAAAGAGAGAGACAGAGAGGCTGAGTCAAAGAGACAGAGTCACAGACAGTGAGACAATGAGAGACAGGCAGAGAGACAAAGAGAGAGACAAAGACAGAGGCACTAATCTTTAAATCATCATTCTATCCTATTAAAATTACTGTCCTATCCTTGAACAAAATAGATACTGTCTTCACCCCCTTTGGAGTTAAATATCTAATTCCTATTCAGCCTCCCATACGCTGTCAACTTTGGGCAAGTTATTTAAGTCATCTTTCTTTTGGATCAAAACGCGGGACTGGCAGGCATGATGGATGTTCACTAAAAATACACGTGGTTGAACAAAGCAAAACTGAGCACATTTCCCCATAAATGATATCTGTCATATAGTAGCTAAACGTTTATCACTTGAATATTATCAAATTTTCACTGAGAAAGGCTTAAAACTTGACCTTCTCTCTGACACCCTCAAACATTCCCTAATATTAAAGCTCTCACTGAACAAGGGAAGCTGATGTCCTTTTACAGATGATATCAGAGTAAATTAGTTGTTTTTTAACTCATCTCTGGGCATGGAAAACTAGAAGCCTGTCTCTATCACAGTCGTCTGGCTCCGTCAGTCAATACAAGCAGTGGCACTAATAGCTGCTGCTGTTTTAAAATTCAGATCTTGTGGACTCAGTGGAGAACTCCCAAGAAATTAGAAACTGTGTGGTGAATTTTAATAAGTGAATATGTAAAGATCATATTAATTAATTGCTCCTCATACTAAATAATATTCTTACCCGAGTGAATGGATGCAAAAGTGAATTAAATGCAAATTCATGTAAATAGTTGCACATTGACAGAGACAAAATGGTCTTTGAAGCAGCTATTAGGATTGTTAAGTTTTTAATTAAATGTTCAGACCAAATGTTTCTACCAGAACAGATCTTTGAAATAAAAAATATCATTTGGTATAAAAATGCATTTAGGCAAATGGGTTAGGACACATCTGTTCCGTGGTAGATTATGCACAATGAACAAAATTTGAGAAATGAATCACAGTCAGCAGATCGCGATGAAGGTGATGAGGTGATGCGTTTTATTTTGACCCTTTTCAATTTGCTGTGCTCTAAGGAGTGGCTGCAGGGAAAGGTACTGACTTACATAGATTTAGAGCGACACAAATCTCATTAAAAGCAGACTCGGAACAACTGCTGCTAGGCGTCCGCTCGTCTAGATGGCCTGGCGACCTACTGACCTGCCAGCTTCGGTGGTCCGCCGCCTTCGGGGGTTGATTCAGAGCCAGGAAACAGTGCCATGTATAACAGCTGAATATGCTTTGTTTGGGGCTACTACTGTCTTCTCACTTGAAAAGACGTATGAAATGGGCATGGGTTTGTTTAGGAAAATTCTCTTCTCCTTAAAAAATTATGCATAGTGGCCATAGTTCAAACTACAAGTCCACTACTTAGGAAGCATTTGTTGCTCCCTTGAAGTGGGATTTCCCACTTAATTCACTTCCCTCTTAGAACAAAGAGAACTATTCTCCTTGTAACCTTTGAAGGAAAAGATTACTGTAACCACAGTAAGTTACCTCAGTATGCATTTTTTCATGCAGAAAGCATACAAAATTTTTATAGCAGAACACCAGGAAATAATAAAATGTATTCTGACGATTGTTATAATACTCCTGTTGCGAAATTAATGTCAGTAATTTTTAAATTACATGGATAATGCTTATGGTCGTCTCTAAATCTCAGTGGCTTAAGTGTTTAAGAGTCAGTTTCATGTGTTACTAGAAACTGTGACGGTTTTGTTTTTAACCTGCTCTGAATCATTTTTGTAGCTGTACAAACCGCTATACTTCGAAACACATAGGCAAAACAAACATCTATTCTATTTCCTTCTTTTCCGTAATTTATGCTTACAACATATTGCAAGTGTATTCCTCCTGGGGAAATCGGCACATATCCACATTAAATTTGGTTAAATGAATTATTATAGCTATTACAGCGCAGTATTAGATTTCAAAACTGAATTATTATTATTCCTGTACCTTATAAGCACTGCAGTGGAATAATCACAAGATCTTTGACAAGCTTCAGTGACAACACTGTATTTAAAGGAAATACAATACCGTCTGTGTCAAGGGGCTGAGTCCAGGTCATGACGTCCACTAAGGTTGTTGGAGCTCCTGTGCGGCTGTGGGGGCAGCAGGCATTCGCCCTGGCTGGCTGGCTGGCTGTGACGCCTGTGCTTAAAGTTTCTAGATGAACACTCTTCCAGACACCTTCTGGCCAGAAGTATTGTATTCTCTTCTAGCATGAAAGTCTTTCTTTCTCTGACTCCTGATAAATAGCACAGCAGTGGTGAGTTAAGAAATAGGGAACTTTTCCATGTCCTGTTCACTTTTTGCATCAGCTGGGCTTTTCTCCTGGTCATGTTTGGTGGGTGCAGTGGCTTTGGTCTTCCGGCTAGAGGAAGCTTCCTCACTGATCTCTAGAAGCTTTCTCACAGCAAGGCTGGCTCCTGTCTGCCCATGCAGCTGGTGCTGGGCCGGGCTTGGCAGGCCCGTCGCCCAACAGAGCTTCCTGCAGGGGCTCTTCTTCCTTCTTACTGGGGTCGGGGCTCATTACTGTCTTCCCTGCCCTGTCTTCAGGACTCTCACAACCATTTTCTCACGCTGTTGGGTCTTCAGGACCTCGCTGGCCTTGGGGGCTGTCGGGAATGTCCCTGCTCCCTTTGCGCTTGTCACTTTCCCTGGCGAATTTGCCGAGTCCTCGCTCAGCCCAGGGCTGCCCTTCCTGCCTCTCGCCCTGTTCCTGCTGGTGCGCTTTCAGGACATGACCTTCCAGGGCTGGTAAGAGGAGAGTACTCCCTCCTCTTAAAAGGGATGATTACTCTTTATGCACGTTTTGGTTTTTCTTATAGAAATTTTAAATAATGAAAACAAATACTGAAATTTTCATTGGTCTAAGCTAAAAAATGCCTATAATAGATTATCCAAGTAGTCTTTCATCTATTACTCTGCTATCTAGGAGTGCCGTTTAAGAACTGCACCCACTTTGGTAGATGACTGAGTGGACGTGTGTGGAGATGTGCGACTGGCGTAAGAGGTCGCACGGCTTGGATCGTGGTTGTTAGAACAGCAGCGTCTGTTTCTTAAGCCTGTTCAAGCCACTTCTCCAAATGGCCCTTGGGTCTAGAAGGGGCATGAGCCCCAAAACACAGCGGCTGTGCGAAGTAGCAAGTGCCTGGCTGATTATCAAGATGCTACAGTGACCTGGGCCCTCGCATGGCCTGCAGCCCCGGGTAGGCAGGTCTGAGTGCACAGGTGTGGGAAGCACCCTGAGCTGTTGGGTAGTGGTGAACTGCCAAGGGAGTCTTTGGATGGGATCCTAGGATAGCGCCATCAACACAGCAGAGTCACGTTCCTTGTTATCTTGCCTAAGTATTATTTCATGCCATTTTCAACACACTTTTAATTTAGGGTAGTATTTCAAATTTGCAAAAATAGCTTATACACATTTTGACATAATAATTCCTTTTGTACAAAACACAAAACTTTCTTTTTTTTTTTTAAATCTTTTTGAGACAGGGTCTCGCTGTACAGTTCAGGCTGGCCTTGAGCTCAGTTTTGTAGCCCAGGCTGGTCTTGAGCTCTCACTAATCCTCCTGCCTCAGTCTCCCAAGTGCTGGGATTACAGGAGTGTGCCACCACGCCCGGCTAAAACGCAAGACTTTTTGCTTGGTTCAAATACTTGTGTTTTTCAGTATTCTATCTTTGTTCATGTAACACAGAAATTAATAAAGTAGCTAATAGAAGTCATTTAGTAGGAGTCATAAGAAAACATTTTTTTTTTTTTTTGTATTTTTAATACATCCCCAAATAACTCCATTCAGGAGAAAAATCTGTTTCTCCTTTTCTTAATGCACAGTCCCTATTTTAATATACAATAGTGTAAAAAGTTGAGGTTTTGGATCGGGTGAGGTCTATAGCTGCCCCAGGAACTACATTTTTAATAGTGAACTCCTAAGCAAACTTTCATTTAAATCTTCTTTTTTATCTTTGAGATATTCTTCTAAAAATATTAGTAAAGCAAACCATCTACTAAGTGAATAGTTGCTAGTCAAATGTTAGTTATACATCTTTTATGGTTTTGTTTTTGCAGGACTGGGGATTGACCTCGGGACCTTGCACTTGCCAGTGCCTTTGACTGATACTTTGATTTTCACAATTTACAGCAGAGTAAATCATGCGTCTGCGTAGATGATTCGGATATCACGGGGAGGTAGCATCCCAGTTCCCAGGAGCAAGCTCTCCTTTCTCGGTGCAAGGAGTTTGCATGGCATAGAAAGGGATTGTCAGAAAGTTCCCCCAATTAAACATCAATTTTAAAATATGAACGTTTTTCATGCTGTAGAAAATTAGGAACAGATTTTATGTGTGTAGACACAACACATTCAGACTGAAGGGAGGGGAGAAACCTGAGCAGGACCGAACCAGATGCCAGTGAAGGTTCTGGGAGACAGCAGCTCTGTGATTTCTTCCAAGCCACGCATACAATTTAGAGCTAAAGAGACTCTGCAAGGATGCCTTCCCCCAGGGTATTCTTGTCAGTAACAATGAAATCGTGTGTCTTAATGTCTCCATGCCCAAATCCCAGGTAATGATCCAGAAATGTGAATATAGAAGCACTGTCTCATGTAAAAAGATTGAAAAATAACATAAAATAATAAATACTTAATTGTCCAAAATATCAACTGATAACATGTAGAATTAAATTTAGGGATCCGCGTTAGGCTAGGTAACAAGAGTGATACCACTCAATCACCAAAAGACCGTCTGCCCCCGCGCCAACTGAAAGTGCTTTTGGAAGAAGCCCTGGTTTTAAAAGTTAATACCGATGAAAGAACATGAAAGGAGTGTATCCTCTGTAAGAGTGTCAGAAATCCCTCCAGGGCATTCGACAAGCAGGGCTTTTCGTTTTCTCTCCAGCGCTGCACTTATAGGACAGCGGTAGTTTCAAGAGAAGGCATGAAGCGGAGGCAAAGATCTGTCAACGCAAGCTGCCGGCCAGATTCTTGCCACAGAATTCACCTGTCAGCTCCCCGTCGGGCAGCACACGGATTAACAGTGTAATGGATTTCAGTCAGGAAGAGAGAATTGATTTGATGCCAGTTCTTGGAGATGAAGGGCTATCTAGGAAAAAAAAAAAAAAAATGGGGCGGGGGGAATATACTGCAAAAAATAGATCAGGAAAAAAATCTCCAGATAGCGATTGAGATATGTTAACTAGTTAGACTCCATCACCTCATTTTTAGCAGTGCGTTGTTTAAACTCATCACTATAGCTCTACTGGAAAAATTATTCAGCAACTGTTTCTCCCTTTTCCCAATAGTGGTGAAAAACTCCCACAGGACATGAAGTCTGCCTCACTGGCAGAACAGTGGGCAGCGTGGCACTGCTCCTGATTTGGCACTGGCACCCCCTGGCCACGATCTCTAGGAGTTTGCGTCTTGCCCAACGCAGACATTATGCTCCCTATGCAGCAGCTCCTCACTGGCACTGTGCTGCCCTGATCTCCAGGGTGCGCTGAGATGTGACTGAGACTGGGCGTGGTGGTGCACACCTGTAATCCCAGCACCTGGGAGGCTGAAAATGGGAGGATCACTGTGAGTCCGATCTGTGTAGTGAGACTCTGTGGACCCTGTACTAAACACATTTAAGGAAAATAATATGTAGATCCTAGGTGATTTCCTTAATCCTTCATGCCATTAATGCAGTGCATCATATGGATCCAGGTTAGTAGGTAGCATCCACGCACTGCCAGAGATAAATTCCAGTTCATCACAGTGCAAGATCGTTTTAATGTAGTCCGGAATGTAATTTTTTCTTATGTTTTTTGAAGATGTTTGTGTCATCGACAATCAGTTGTCAGCTACTGTTCTCATTATTTCAGCATTTGTCTGATTTTGGTGTCAGGGTAATGCTGACCTCATAAGACGTGTTGGGCGATGCTTTCCCCTCTTGCATTTGCTGTAATAGCCTGAAAAGAACCGGTGTTATCTCCTGGGTGATTTCTAGAATCCTCTCTTGAGGCCATCTCCCATTGGGCTCAGAGGCGGGTGCAGTTTGGTTCCCGAGGAAGTCTCTTTACCAGGTGTAGGGATGCGTAGACTTTCTAGCTCTTCACAGTTCTGTGTTGGTAAGCTGTACATTTCTCCCGGAATTTATAGGAATGAGTTCACTTATTTTAACTGACCCAATTTCTCTTTCTTCCTGATAAATCTTTTATTTTTTGTTATACACATCAGCATGTTACAGAAAAAAAGAACCTCTTAAAGTTCAATTGTGATTACTCATACTTCTATTTTTTTAATGCTGAAACCTAAATTTTTACACAATTACAACCCGTGAACATAGTTTATATTCTACTTAACATTTCAACTCTCATCAGTTTTGCATTGTCTCCAATTTCTTGATGCTTCATTGCCAGGCCTGGTCTTATCTTCTCCCTTTATGCAGCCTTGACTCTAACCTGACCTCCTTCTTTTTTTTAATTCAATTAGTTTAATTTGATCTGGTTACCAAGCACTTTGAAATATAAAGTACAGCTAAGAGACTGTTATTTCCTACCAAGCATAGTTATTTTAGTAGTTATATTCTTATACGATGTTAAGGGACAACGTTTATGCAATTTATACAGACAACTTGAGATTAAGAAGCACACGTTGTAGTATAACAATGATAATGACTTTCTTGATAGAAACAAAACAGTATTAGAAATGATACCAGATTTCACTAAACAAACTAATAGGAATTCAGCAATGATTGCTGTATTATATGGTGCTATCTTCAAATTAGTTATTCCAATTACTATATATAAGCATGCTAGATTCATTTAAAGCAAAGGAAAATAAAACAATAACAAAGACATTATAGGAAATTTAAAAGTGGAAAAAATTCAAATGAAAGAGAAAAAAAATTAAGCAGTATCTGCTACATTGAAAAGACCAGCAGAAATCCACAGTATAAATATGCAAACTCTTTAGCAGAAAGAGCTCAATGTCTTTTTCATTTTTTATTTCTATTTTTTTATTATTTTTAATAAGAAATAACAATGAAGCATTTTCAAAACATGTGAGTAGGACAGCCACAATGATTAATATAATGCTGTCTTCATATAGTTGTTCAAAGTACAAGATGCAGACATGGTAACTTTTTAAAACACTATTTATACAAATATTTCTTCGCATAGAACTAACAGGAAGCATTTGCATACATAACCCTATATTCCATAATGGCAGAGCTGGCAATGTTGGAAGCTGTTGACTTGAGCCCTTCAGAGCTCAAGATATTAATCTGGGCTTTACTTTTTATGCCTTGTGGTTAAACTTTTCTGGTGGGTGGTTAGGGTCTTGCTTTAACTTGGACTTAACTAACCTGACCTCTTCCATCTCATCTTTCCCTTAGTCTTTTCTTTTTCCTTATTAAAGATAAGAATTTGCAAATTTTGTTCCTCTTTAAGGAAAACTGTTTCATTGGCTTTTCTATTTTGTATCTCTTATTGTGTTGTCTTTCACCTTTAGCTTTTTTCCTTTGCCTAACTTTGGGTACAGTATCTTCTTCTTCTTCTAGCCCTGTGCCTTTCTACATTGCATTGTTCTGTTGCGCTTTTTCTTTTTGCCCAGTGTGGGCCTTTGCCACTACTGACCTCTCATAATTTCCTTCCTTGCATCCTATAATTTTTAGCATATTGCATTTCCATTAACCTTTGTCTCAGGAGTGCACGGTTAATTTCCACTCTCTTAGGAATCCCACGGGTTTTACTTATACTGATCTCAAGTTTCATTCTGTGGAACAGTCGGCTCTGGGATGGGACTCTGGAAACCCGTGCCAGGTCCTCTGGGTCCACGGCGCTGCACAGGCCCTGCTCCCCGCTCTGAGATCCGTGGTTGCCCCCCCCCCCGCATTATCACAAGGTGAGGACTGATGTGTACTGTTACCGCAGTGCTGACTTTATTCCTTCCACTCTACTGATGTTTGATTCACGCATCTGCGCGCTCTGTGTGAGACTTTCTTGGTGACTTGTTCCTTCATGTCATGGTTTGTGTCTAGGTGTCCCTCCCAAAGCCTCATGCAGTCATGGGGTGGCTTCTGGAATTTGTGACTGATGGTCGTGGGTGTGGGTGCTGCACCTTCCCTGGGGCAGGTGATTTGCATTTCAGTGTAAGGAAGGAAGAATATTTAGCTGCTTGAGCTGCTGCTAGCTCTCCGTTGCGCGTGCTCTTAGGCGCCCCCATGAATGGTTGCCCTCTGTCATGTACCACTCCTCCTTGGAGCCAGCTGACTACGGACTGAAACTTGCAGTAACTTTGAGCTAAATAAACCTTTCCTTCCCTAATAATGAGTGTCTGGAACTTGTCTCAGCGATGAAGAGTAACTGAGACACTTCATTATAATATAACAATGCTCCCCTCTTTTCTTGAGAAATCTTGAGTTACAACTATTTTGCCTGATATTAGCACATAAACCCTGCCCTCCTTCTTCCTTGATTTGCATGGATTAGCATATTCTATCTTCTGAACTTTAGCTTACGTGCATCCATAGATTCAGGCACATGGCATGTAGCTGGATCTTGGTTCTGTGCACATCCGGCTCTTCTGTTTTTGATTCTGGAATTCATTTCTTTCATTAACTGCTGGCACAGAACGGCACGCTGCCAGGTTTCAGTTATGTCTTTCTCCTCTCTGTTTCATTTTCCCCCTTGCTTCTCTCTGTTTACACGTTTCATTGGTGATTTTGCATTTATCTGCTTGGTTTCTTCCACTTTTCATTTATTATTCTTAGTTTTAAAACTCACCTTATAGAAACTGCTTTCAGCTGATAACAAAAGCAGCAGCTCTCCTGTACTCTCTCTGTGCATGCTGCGTGCCTTGTGACAGCCAAGCGAGTCTTCTTGTACAGCATGGTTAGTACATAGTCTAGGATCACGGACATTTTTACATCGTTAGCTACTGGGCCAGTCTGTCATCTATTTTTTTTTTTTTTTTTGGCTCTGTGTGTGTGTGTGTGTGTGTGTGTGTGGTACTGGGGATTGACAAGGTGGGCTATTTTATAAGCAGGCTTTTCAGCATCTCCAGTCCCTTGTGGCCAGCTGCCTCTTGTTCCTTCTCGGGCCGTTCGTTGCTCACAGTTTCTCCAAAAGCTCAGGCATTGGAGCTCCTTTCTGCTCCTAGTTTGTGGGATCTTCTCCTTTGTCCCTATTGCATTTATTTTTCTTTCCTTCTATCCCTTGAGCCACATCCTGCCCTCTAAGATAGATGTCGTGTGACCTCAGGACCCACAGGCAAGGTGCTCCTTGGAGGCAGAAGCCCCGAAAACACCATCTTCCCTAAGCACACCAGCAAAGTCACCCCGTAAAATATCTAAAATATTAGCTCAGGTGAAGTGGCCATAGGTCAGGTGCAATTTTTATTGAGTGGAAAGAAATTCTAGTACTTTTTAAAAAATTTTTAAATTTTTTTCTTGTTTTAGAACTTTTGTTTGTTTGTTTATTTATTTTTATGGCTGGCTCAGCCTGCCCTGAGGGCAGGGCTGGTGCAGCATGTGGTGCCGGGGATCGAACCGCGGTCCCTGAAGCTGCCTAAGCTTTCCTAAGTAGGCACTTTAGACCACTGAGCCATCCTCCTGGGCCCCTCTAGTACTTACGATAAGTAAAGAACATCTTAAACCAAAGGGAACCTTGATCTGAAATTCAGAAGAATCCCACCTCAGGGTTGAGTCCGTGTTTTGTGCAGGTGAAGGGAGCCAGGCTGGTGCCATTGTCCTGTGGTGCTCTTCAGATCACTCATAAGATTACGAAACACCCACCTCAGGCATTCTTTGTTGTAATCACACCCAAGTCAGGACAAATAAACCACGAAAGATCTTGTCCTGCTACTACTGTTGCTCTACATCAGAGAAAAGAATTTTTCTCAAAGGCTCCAGGGCTGAATTTCTTTAAATTCCTTTCACTAGACCTTGTTGAAACGTCCTTCTCATGCTAATCACACTGACAAAAAGAGGACTGCCATGGTGCTTCAGAGCGAGCCTGAGATACCCTGAACATGGGCGTGTTTTCCTCTCAGATTCCGGGAGCAAGTGAACGAGGAGGAGTCCTGTGTGTTATTAGCTAGGCACATGGCTCAGATCACTTCCAGTGAGTGTGGTCTTGAGAAGCCAAACGCATCTGCTCTCACCAGAGCAAAGCTCAGACTCAGGGAAGAACCACAGCCAAGATGGGGCACTCAGGCCCTAGCCGGCCCAGGTCCACGCACAGTCTCTGTCCTGCGCCAGCACTTCTGTGAAGAAGATGGACATCCGGCAAATTCTTGGGAAAGCAAAAACACAGATGAGCATTTTCTTTCAGTGTCTGTGTCTCAGCATGTTTCTTTGAAGGTAAAACTGTTCCATCTTTAGACAGGCGCTGGAGCCGGGAGCAAGGCGCCATGGTTTCTCCCCACGCGGTGCCCACAGAGTAATGGCCATGATGTCATAGGGCACACAACGGGGACAATGACAGAGCTCGGCCCTTTGGGAATATGAGAAAGCTTCTCAGAGCAAGGGATGCCCCAATGAAGAGCAGAGGGTGGCTCTACCTCGAGAACTGGACACATGCCAAGGCTGAAAGGTCAGAGATGCCTACAGCCCCACAGAACGAAAGAGAAATCCAGCAATCCTGGGGGCCCAGGGAGGAGGGAAAGGTCCTAAAGCAGGGGCCGGAGTGGGAGGGGCTTCTAACAATACCGGAGCTTTTGGAATTTGCACCCATTCCACAGGAAGTGGGGCTGTACAGCTCGTAATCCTGAGTCAAAGAATGAAGTGTAAATTATAGCAAAGAAACACAGCTATCATCTCCCAGCAGTCTTTAGGCAAGACGTCTTTCCCAGAACCAATCATTGGGTTAATATAGGTTTTTAAATGATAGTTTGAATTACACTTTGTGACTTTTTGTAAAATATTTAAGATAAAAGGTCCAGGATAGTCATAATTTAAAATTAACTGCACTTTCAAGAGTTTTACTTATTTTCACGCATCTCGTCATCAAAAGAAGTGGACTGATACAACTCTTAAGCAAAACAGTGTTACTCAGTAGTTAGATGGGATTTTACATACAGGAGTAGGTAGCAAAATTCAGCTATACTCAAAAAAATATTTTCACTTCGTATAAAATAAATCTACTTTAGCATGTGCGCAGAAATAGGACTGCGTTGGAAGGGCGCGAGTGCTTCTCCTGGAGCCAGGGATCTGCTCCGTGGCTGGAGGGGGAGGATGCGGACAGGAGGAGCCAACACGACCACCTCCGATCTCCCCTGCCCGGCAGACTCGAGTCTCGCTCTGGCTGGGCGGCTGCACACACCTCACTGCAGCAGGGACACCCTGCAACCGCGTGCATGTCACGCTAGCTCTAGCACTCGTTTGTTTTCAATCGCTTAAAGGTGCAGCGGTGGTCCGTCTCGTCACACTTACCAAAGAAACGACACTTTTCTGATAAGCCTCTTTATATTTACATTTCGTTATTTGTGGAAGGGAGCGATCCCGACACCGACAGTTTCCAGCGGTGAGACTCTGAAGTGAGGCCACGCCTTCCGGGGGAGGACAGCCTTGTCCAGGCAGGCGCGCCATGGCGTCTTCTGTGGACTCTGCCTGGATCCATCGCCCTTCTGAGCGATCCTTAAGCAGCTCGATGAAGCCGCCTTTACTGTATGGCGCAGTGGGTGAGATTAGCTCTCCCCTGGTGAGGCACTCACGAGGAGGATACGGAGGCCAGAGTGACAGTGACCTCCGGAGGGTGTGGCCTCAAGGGAGCGGAGGTCGCCCTCTGCCTGGCCTCCCACTCATGTTGGAAACAGCACGTGCAAGCTAACTCCGAAATACGCCAGCAATAAAGGGAGCATGATAAAGAAAACAAAAATAAGCTTTCAATCTGTACACACTTCCAGGACCCCAGGGCTCCGTTCTGGGAGAAGACCTTGCAGCTCTGCACACACCTGTGAGTCGATTAAAGGCTCAAACGCCTTGATTGAACGAGAGTGAGGCAAAAGCATCCTGGATTTCAAGTCCTTGCTTTCAGGCCATGGGACCCTAATACGTAAGAGTCTCACCAATGTCATTTTCACACACCTTGCACAAAGCTGACCTCATAAGACATAACTCAAAATGCATTTAAATGGGCCTTGAGTCACTCTCCACAACTGCACCCACTACAGATTCATCTGCTGCACGAATATGTGTCACATCACAAGATGGGAAAACCAACACCGGCACAAAGCACGAGGTTCAATTTCAGGGACATCAGTCAGAGCAAAGATCAGTAGATGACAGGGGTGAGAGCCTGGGTCGGCCCTCATCTCCATCAGATGCCTGTCACTGAAGAATTTCATCCAACCACGCATGGGGCGCTTACACCTAGTACACTGTTAAAAGAGAGGTTGACAAAAAAGTCAAGACTCTCCTTTTCTCAGGAAAGAAATAGCTGTTATGAAAAAGACTGACTGTCCCCTCATCAGGTTGGCAATTGTGCTCGTTCGCAGCGTGCCCAAACACGTATCTCAAGACTCATCACCATGGTATTACTAACACGCAGCTACAAATATGCGCTGAAAGAAAGTGTGGCCTAATTTCTAAAGCTAAATTTGTTCTAGGATCCCAGAGATTGCGAACTCTTTTTTCTTCCAAATGTCTGTAGTTGCCACAGAGTTTCTGATGTTCTTAGATGGTGTAGTGACATTAAACAATAGATTCAGCCCATCTCCTTTGGGTGGTCTTAGGAGCCAGAGGAAGGGCGAGCGGTCCTAGTTCACTGCGGGAAGAAACCATGGGGCACCTCGTCCAACCATCTACTTGGGGCAGATCTTCAGCATAGCGGCAGACTGCAGCCGGCGGCCTCAACGCCTCCTGTGCTCCAGCACGGATGGCACTGGGTCGGGCTGCTCTCTCCTCCTGCTGGCCTCAGCAGCTCTCAGCTTTTGTCAGCTACAATTTCCTCCCTATTATTTTGACTCTTTTGTCCTACTACAACTCAACGAAAGCATCCGTGTGGTCCTTGTTTCCTCCATTCTGGTGATCCAACTGGCCTTTTAGGCTTATTTCAGAAGAAAGATTTAAAAAAAAAAATTGCAGCCATAAGTCAGACTTGATAAGAAACTACTGGGAAGAGATTCTATTAAATTGAAAGAAAACGACAGTCTTTAACCTATTAATTTCTAATTTTTAGCTGAATTTATAGGGGAAACACTCGACTCCACAGTTTAGTGATGCAACAATTGCATTCGTAATTAAACTTATTTTATAATTTAGGAATGCACTTATGTAAATTTAATTGTCCTTAGTTTATTAGTAAATTGTGTTCATTTATTCATAAAATATAAATTGGAAGCAACTCATCTTCCACTCATTGACAATCCTACTGTGAATAGAATAGGTGTTCTCAATCTCAAAATCTATGAATTTCCATCTCTAAAAGCAAGGGATCTTTGGCTGCCATAGTTGGGGACCATAAGTTATAAACTGAGTCCACACCCAAAGCTAGTCCTTGCCTTGCCCTCTGTGGCGGGCTGGAATGACAAAGCTCCCTGCTCTCCTCTGGTCACAGCCAGAAGCCCTAGGGCTGAGGACTCTGTAGTGCTCAGGGGCCAGGGCATGTCTTGCTAGAGACATTGAGGCCTCGGGCAGCTACAGTCCCTCCCTCTTCGCTTCTTTGTGGGGCCCACCCCTTCCTCCCAGCCCACCTAGCCACTGTTAGTGTTCCCAGAAACCTCCATGGCCTTTGCCAGCTTCCTTTGACTTGGATGCAGTGAATCAGCACCGAGGGCCTGGCGCTTAGAGATGGTCCTTTTGGCCCTGCAAACAACACCCATACATCAGACTTGATGAGGAGCCCACGAAGAGGCCATCACAGGTCCCCGCTGCACCTATCTTTGTCCCTTGCTCCTTCTACCAACTGTGCACCATAACTGTAGGTAGGAGAATAGGGACTCACTGCAGGGGCCGCTGATAATCCGGCGCTGTGAAAGGGGTCCCCAGTGTTACATGATAATTTGAAAGCTAACCTCAGTCCTCAGTTTTATACAGAAGTATATCAAGCCTGAAAAGGTTAAACACGTCTTACATAGTTCCAGATTGATTACATATAAAGATAGGCATATAATTAAGTTATTTATTTATTTATAATATATTTGGTACAGGGTGTCACTACACAGCTCGGATTCACAATGATCTTCCTGTTTCCAGCCTCCCCAGCACTGAGATTACAGGCATGCACCACTACACCTGGAATTGGTGGCTCAGCAAGCCTGGAAGTGGGCCCAGCTTGGTATGTGGTGCTGGGGACTGAACCCCAGTCCCTGTGCTTGCCTAAGGAGGTACTTAGTCCACTGGGCTATCTCGCTGGCTCTTCTTTTTTAAACAAGCCAATGATAACATGAAGATAATAATTATTCTGCACTGATAATTCAATTATTAGTGCTGTCTTAGTTACTTTTTACTACTTGCTGGAACAAATACCCAACACTGAAAATGAAGGACAGAAAGGCTTATTTAGCTCACAGTTTGTGGAGGTTTCAGTCCATATTCAGCTGGCCCAAGGCTGAGTGGAACAGAACAGAGAGCATCCAGTTCATGGTGGCAGAATAGCAACAATAGGGTGACAGAAGTAGCCAACCAATCAGGGCAGCAGAGTAACACCGTGAGTCTGTCTCTGTCTCTCTTTATATTACATTCAGGCTCTCTGCCCCAGACTATCTGCCTCAGGCCACACCCATAATCCCAAAGGACTCAGACCATAATCCCACCAGTACTGAAACACATAATCCCAGGGATCATGAGTCAAGTCTCAGACTCTAGAAGTCCCTGTCCATGATTGCATGAGGCTTTGGAGGGACAACTAAACCATAACAAACGCTTTCTCATGTCACCTTTTCAAGATAAAGAGGGCATGATTAGAAGCTCATAAAACAAATGAAATTATAAGATCTTGTCTGACCCATATGACACACTCGGAACGGGTCATCTTCCCAACAATTTCCACGTACCTTACTGTTATCTTCCTCCCTTTTGATACAGTTAACATAAGCAGAGAGCAGGCACCCACTGGAGAGCACTGGCGCTCCTCAAGGGACTCGGGGCTGCAGAACCTGAGAGGAGCCATGTGCACCAAACTCCACTGGCTTCTCTTTCAGAAGAAGTCAATTGCTTGCAGCACTCCTATGGATGCGTTAGTCCCCATTAGCTTTAGTTTGCCAGAAAATTGTTTTATAATTGTTATTAGTGCTTCATTAGTTTCAAAATGGTACCCCAAAATTGGTACATTTTATGTCAATTAAAATTATTATCATCATCATTATTATTATTTTAAAGAGAGGAACAAGTTGCAAAACATTATATAGAATCTCAAAACCAGATGACAGGGCACTGACAGGACCAATGGAGCCGGTTAGAAGATGTAGGCACAACCACACAGGTGCCGAGCTGCCTGGTCTCTGATGAAGGGTCCAGACATGTTCAGTGAAAGAAAGACTGGCCCTGTAAGAAGTGGTGCTGCACAAACTGCCTACATGCCGAAGACTGAAACTAGATCCATGCCGATCACCATGAACTAAACCACAGTCTACGTGGATCACAGATCTAAATATTAAAACAGAAACACTTAAGCTACTGGAAGGAAATGTAAGTAGAATTCTTGAAGGAACGGGGGTAGAGAGAATTCATGAACAAAACCCAAACTACACAGGAAACAATTCAAAGAATCAACAACTGGGATCTCACTTTATTAAAAAGGTTTTGCACATCAAAAGAAATCGCCAACAGAGTAAAAGCTATTTTTAAGAGATGCTAATTTATAGCTCTGTGTCTTATGTAGAATTATTTAAAAGCAGGTTTCATAACAGTGCTTTCTATTAATCATAACTTTTTTGACATGGGGTATAGCTACATAGTTCAGGCTGTCCTCAAAGTCACTACGTTGCCAGGCTTGACTGCAAGTCACGGCAATCCTCTTGTCTCAGCCTCCCAGGTGATGAAATTAGAGGCATTCAATGCCACGCTTAGCTTCTATTCACCATGATATTTGACAATTTTCTTCATTCAAAATTCATCTCTTTATTAGTTCTATTAAATACTATTCTAACATATGTGAATACCTGAACAAAAAGTGAAATGGTAAGACATTATTATCACATGCTAAAGGATCATCAGAACCTAAAGTATAAATGTAATAGTAAATTATGAGAAAAACCAGACTAGGAAAATGGAATGGCCAAATTCTGTACAGAGATGTGTTTTATTAGGCAAGCATTTTACATTTAAATAAAAATATAAATGACAGTATTTCTCCAATCCCACTCCTTACAACTTTATTTTAGGAGCACGTGTCTGTAATGCATGAAGTGTACTCACCTTAGGGAGTGCTACCTGCACTCGGCGCTTCCCAGTTCTTTTGGATTTCACCCCTGCTCCCCTCCCATCTGCCTTCGTCCACCTCTGGATTTCATTTCCCTGCTGTCATTAGCATGGTTCATATTATTTATAGCTCATATTCACAACATGTAATACTTACATCCACTGTGGCACTCATTCAAGCAATGTGAGATTCCATCTGTTGAGGTGATTACCATCAAGAGCACATCCCTCTCCATAACACAGCACCTGGGGCCAAGCCATTTTCATTAAATAGCAGCAAGTGTGATCAGTATCTCTGGATAGATAAGACGGCCACGTAGTGCTGGAAAGAAGGCTCTGACTCAGAGATCTTCACGCTATGCAGGCTCTCCTGGCTGCATGCCTGGCCTCAGTGTTGCCTCACAAGTCACACGTGCCTCTGTGCATCACACGACACACCCTGCTCACGAACTCGGAGACATGGAAAGACAAGGCGGCAGGGTCCAGCAGTTACCAGGCAGTGGGGCACAGCAACTGGCGCAAGAGGAGACGGAGAGGCCTGGTGCGCTCAAAGGGAACAGAACCCGAGGTCCGATCCCATTTTACACTGAACGCTTTAAACAACCAACAGAGAAAAATCAACTCAAGCAACCTACAATCTACACCATCTTCCAAACATTTGCTAAGTCCTTTAAATGTCCAAACTCACCGGCAGAGCTGAAGAGCTGGCTGCACTGTTTCTCGTCCCCCTTCCCCTTGCATTTCCGCGCCCCCACCCCACGCTCTGCGTAAGGTCACTGCGACCTCCGCGATGCCGAGCTCCCGGACCAGCTCCACCCTCACGGTGCTAACTTCCCAGCGGCATCAGAGCGCATCCCACTCCTCCGCTAGACGCGTTCCCGTTTCCCTGGCTCCCGCAGATTTCCTCCGCACCAGCCGGCCTTGGTGTCCTCCCGCATCTCACTGTCTCCCTAACATTTCCTAGATTCTCGTGCCAGAGCCCAGGTATTTCCTGTTGCTCGTCCGTATTCACGTGTGCCATAGCAAGAGTGCAAAATGAGTCTGTGTTTCCACATCACCTTGATGCTTGCTCAGGCTCCCTTAGAAGATGGGTGGAAGTGATCAAGGAGATGTAGTGTCTTTGCGCTGTGGACCAATCAACAATTGCAAGGACATGGACAAGTGAGGTCTTGAGGGAAGAGACTTTGTAAGACTGGTGATCTAACCCAGGTTCACTACTTTAAATGTTAAGTACACCCTCGTACAGCTGCTCCTGGCCCGAGGGTCCCATGTGGGGGCTGTGCCCCCTCTCTGTGAGGCCTGCTGTCTGCTCATTACTTGATCTTTATGGGTGGCATGGTACACTCTATTTAAAAAGCTTCATTGTCTTTTCGGCACAGTCAGCCTTGTCTGTGTGGCAGTGTACTGGAAGTTTTGCCAATTACACCATGTGGCATAGTACTGTAGTTTTATGTTGTGTTACACATCACAGTGCTGCCTTCCAACTTACGCAACTAAGAGCAGAGTCGCGAGTCGGGACTTCTCTCAGCATTTCCTTGCTCTGAGTATGTAGTGCGCCTGCCAGATGCAACTAGACGTGGTGCGCAGCTTCATTTAACAGCGTGATCCCAAGCCCCAGGGCCGGCCCTTAAGTAAGGGTGCCTGTGGTCCCTGTGCCTGGATTTCCCTCGTGGACCTCACTCTCACACATTCAAATTCTCTAGCATTTGGATTTTCCACTTGGATCCTAAGACAAATGTCAAACTCACATATTTGAAAGTAAATTCTCTATATTCTTGGTTTACACTGTCTCAAATCCAAGTTTCCATTGGCTTAGGCAGAGCCATGGTTCTTGGGTCACCCTGGGCTTCCCTCTCTCCTGACCACTGTCGCAAAGAGGTCAAGTCGGTGCCATCAGCTTTGCTTTTAGGGCATCCAGGTGACACCCATGCCCTGGGCCCCTCTGGTCCTACCTCTCAGGGGCAAGCCTTGGCCTACAGCCCTGCACTGGACCGAGAAACTTTTCCGCATTCCCACACGCTGCCTTGGTGCTGGGACAAGTTACTTGGAAGAGTAAAAGAAAATAAACAAGAACTATAGTTTGGGAGGTGTTCCTATGACACTGGTAGCCGTGGGAAAGTAAGGTCACAATGAAAAGCTCTTAACTTAAAAAAAAAAAAAAAAGTCCCTCTGCCTATTGCTGTAGAGCACACCCCAGAGCCATTCCACTACGGAGTGTGAGAGCTGAGAATTTATCCGCGATCTCCAGGAATCAAATCAGACCGCAGGAGCCATGAGGCTGCTGATGCCCTCTCAGCGGCTCCTGGCCCAGAGCTGCAGCGCCAGCCTGCTGAGAGCAGGAGCAGGCCCGGCTCCTGCAGTCTTCAGGAGCACGTGGCAAAGGCAAGAGGGTGTGGGTAGAGCCAAGGTCGAGGGCACCCTAGGATCTAGGGAGGGAGGGAGGGTCAGCCCTGGATCAGACTCATTCCTGGATTCCCTATACTCTTAATACAGTTGTCCATGCTGTAATGATGCCCAGATAACGGGGAGGACACCAAATAATTACCTCCCAAACACCCAAATAATGGGAAAAAAAGTAAACTGAACACAATTTTTGGACCATAAAGCCACATATAATGTTTGTCAAATGAGTTTTTATACATAAAGCTAAGGCCAAATGGCTATATTCACCCAAATTTTACTTTAACCAGTTCCATTAAAACATTGATTTTATAGGGTTTTAAAAGTTAGACATGCAACTTCTCTCTCTAGAGGCGACTTGAGAAGGGCTCCTGGAGGGGGAGTCGTGTGCAGCTCTGATTCTCACCTACTGATAGAGCTGGGAGAACTGTGAGCCACAAACTCTGAAAAGCCTTGGTCAATGCTTTGCACATATTAAGAGCAAAAGAAATATACTGAAAACAACTCTCATGGGAAACCAGATGTTTAAGTGGTTACCATTTGCATTAGCGAAGTTCGAATGTGATGTGTGTGTGTGCATGTTGTGTATGTGAGTCCACAGAATTGTTTTCCCTATTTGTCACTGCTGTACTTTGGAAAGCCAAATGCAGAGAAAAGGGTCTTGCTCACAGAGTAGATCCTAAATTTGGCGCTGCCGTAGACTCACTGTTTATTCCTCCCCAAATTCTTATGTCGGTACCTTTGTAGTGTGATGTTTCTGAATGTAAGTATGTGGCATGCGCAATTAGGCTAGTGGCCTATAGAGGGCCTCAGAGTGCTCTCTACCTACGTGAGGACATTCGTAAAAGACCCTTTTGTAACTAGGAAAGAGTGTTTCCTGGACACCAACTTCACTCTTGCACACACCCTCCAGAACAGTCAAAGTTCTGTTGTTTATAAGCCTGCTACTCTGGCATTTTGGTATACAAGTCCCAAATGCCTGTTTCACTCAGATAAATACTAGGCCTGGACAGCCTTCTTCGACATAAACATGTGTCAGCATTGGCAAAAAGAAGCTAAAATAGCACAGAAGGAAGGCTTTGGACTGAACAGTGAAGTTCAGTCAAAAATTATTCTGAAAAAGCAAGTGAAAGAAACCTGAACGTTTTGTTTAAATATCTCCAACCATGAAGCCTATGGAAGGTCCACGGCGGAATGAGACAAAATGAGGTCAGGGCACAAATGGTGGATGGATTGACAGTAAAGCGGCATTTGTGGAGGTTGAAATTCAAACCAAGAATTAAAATGCACATCATGAAAACCAGGAGCAACACTGCAGTGAAGCATTTGGAATTCTGGACAATGAGATGCGATGCCCAAGAGAACGCTAAGTAGGTAAAGCAAAGATACAGGTAGGAACTGCATGCATTAGTGAAGGGATCTTAACACTAAGAAAGAATAAAAATACTTTTAAAATAGAAGACTCAAATCAGATAGAAGAAATATATTACAGACAATAAGAGTGATTCCTAGGGATGGAGAAAAATGAGCCGTGCCGCAAACATAGAAGAATCAGGTTTGGCAAAAATTGTTAGCTCGTAGCACTACAGTGCAAAGGCTTTTCCACAAACATGCATAGAATAAGAGTTTTAAATTTTATGAGCGAGGCATTTTCCATCCAACAGACCTCACGTTCCCTCACGAGTGCTGAGCTACGTTCTTGGAAGGGAAATGGAAATTCGTGCACACAAAGCCAAAGGCAGTAACATCAAAGACAATACAAGCAACCAAACAACGAGCAGAGCTCAAATCAATGGTAGAAACAGCTGCATTACAGAAGATCAAGATTCATTTGCAATGCAGAATTCAAAGAGAATGTTGGAAGTAACACTTCTGAGTATATAATCATACTGCCTAAAGTGCATGTATGGCAATTGCAGATAAGGAGAGCCAAAATTAAAAAAAAAAAAAAATTGCTTTAAACTTTGAGGCTAAGGGCCAGCCAGATGGCTCAGCAGACTAAAGTGCCTGCTTAGGCTGAGCGCAGCAGTTGGGGTTCACTTCCTGATGTGTGGTTTTGGCCCTAACCCCGGGGTGCGCTGAGACCCTGACTGAGACTGGGCGTGGTGGCACAAGCCTCCACCACTTGGGAGGCTGAAAACAGGTGAATCACTGTGAGTCTAATCTAGGTAGTGACACCCTATAGACTCTGCAGCCTCTGTACCAAATACATAATGCATACATGCATGCATACATACTACATATATACATACTTTTTGAGGTTAAATTTAAGGGAATTATCAAGGGATACATGGGCCTGTGGAAGATTACAATAGGTGGGCCTGCACTGAGAATTTATAGACTTACAGACTGGTAAAAGCAGTGCACAAACCCTAGCTCTCAAATTTAAAAAAGAAAAAAAAAAGTTTTTGAAAGATACACCATGTTTAAGCTTTTCTGCTGGGTGGCCAAGGGCAAGTTAAAGCAAGACCTGCATAACAAAACATGTAGTTCTTGTATCTCGCAAGGTCAGTCAAATGCTCTTAGGATTTACTTTGGAACCATGTACAGTGCTTTGTAGAACTGTTGTCAGTGTCAACCATCTGGATGAGTCATGGCTATTGCTTGACCAGTTTCCTCTCTGTGAAAGTCTGAGAGAATATTTTCTTTCTTAAACATGATACATATAACTTAAGGGTAGTTTAGTATGTTGAACTGTAAAAGGCTCAAATCAGCAACTCCAACATTGCCAGTTTCGCCAGTAACACACTGTAATTATGGAACATTTGGCTATGTATATATCTACCTTCTCTTAGATCAAAGAGAAGAAATCTGTTGTACCAATAACCATTAGAAAATTTATCATGTCTACACCCTGTGCCCTATATAACTATAATGAGGACAACAATATGTATTGTACCAACTATTGTAATACTAAAGTGTTTTGAAACTGTCACATTGCAATTTCTTATTAAAAGTAATTAAAATAATGATAAATAAAAAACAGGAATGATCACTGCAAGTCTGATCTGTATAATGAGATCCTATAGATCCTGTACTGCATAAATGAATAAAATAAATATATATTTTTTCCAGCTAAAAAAAAAAAAAAAAAGAAAGATACACCATATGGTTTGTGTGTACATATCGCCCCAAAGCCTCATGCAGTCATGGGGTGGCTTCTGGAATTTGTGATTGATTATCATGGATGTGGGGCTGGGGAGATAGCTCAGGAGAATAAGCGCTTTCCTGGAAAGCACAAGGTGATGAGTTCAATCCCCAGTACCGAAAAGAGAGAGAGAGAGAGAGAGAGAGAGAGAGAGAGAGAGAGAGAGAGAGAGAGAGAGAGAGAGAGAGAGAAATACTGATTATTGTGAGTATGGGTGCTGCACCACCCCTGGGGCAGGTGATTTGCATCTCAGTGTAAGGAAGGAAGAGAAGTTAGCTGCTTGAACTGCTGCTATCTGTCTATTCTCTCTTGCTCTGAGCTGCTGCCATGGAAGGTTGCCCTCTGCCACGTGCCTCTCTGCCTTGGAGCCAGCTGAATATGGGCTGAAATCTCCAGTAACTGTGAGCTAAATAACCTTTCCTTCCCTCATTTGAGTGTTGGGTAGTTGTCCCAAGAACAAGAGAAGAATAACTAAGACACAGCACAGAAGTAAGCATGCTAGATATAAACATATAAGAACAATATATTTATATATAATTTATATGTTTTATGAATAACATACTGTCTTACTTCAGCTTAGATAACCTATTATATAGTTCAACATATGCTACGTATATTTTATTATGCTACCTGTGTGGTGGGGCCCACGTTCTCCTGGCACCAAGGGCCAGGCCTTCAGCTCCGTCTTCCTCCATTGCCAGTCAGAACACGAGTGGAGCTGTCTTTAATGCAATCACCCAGGTACCGGATTCATCGCTGGGACACAGTGAACATTTTGATGGACTCAGGTTCCGACTGGCTGCTCACATCGGTCCCTATGAACTTTTCATTTCATTCCCACAACCCAGGGAGAAACCAGGACTTTTAATGGATCATTTTCAAGTTGTCAATTATATTGAAGAGTTGCCTCCAGTTTTAAATTATCCCCAAATGACATGTGCTTGTTATTTTTAAAAAGTAAAACAAACGTAATTATTTTTAAGTGTGTCTGGGACACTGAGTACTATCACCCCTAAATGCGCAATTGCATCTTTTTTTTTTTTTTGTCTTTTTGAGACAGGGTCTCGCTATGCAGTTGAGGCTGGTCCTGAGCTCACTTTTGTAGCCCAGGCTGGTCTCGAACTCGCACCGATCCTCCTGCCTCAGCCTCCCGATTGCTGGGATTACAGGCGTGCACCACCAGGCCCGGCCCGTAATTGTATCTTATATTTACTTTCCTATCACTTTTTCATACATAGAATGCATCACTAGAAAATCTGTTTGACACATGAATTAGATATTTATAATCTAGGCGGATCAACTAGAGGAGAATATATAGGTTCTTAAGTTGAAAAAAATCATATTAAATAATTAGAAAGCGAAATTATGAGGAAACCTTTCCTAGCAAGCAGCTAGATTTCCTAAGAAGGTCACTGGGTACGTCCCCCTAAGCATTCATTTCTTCCCAATTCCCAGGGGCACAGCGGGAAGGAATGCACCTCCAGCTGCATGAGACACGGCGTTAAAATGGTGAAATCTGGCCGAGAGTTACAATCACAGTTGAGTGATGGTCAAGACCGGGTTTACAGTTCTAATTAGGAAGAGAGTCAGTGGTAAAGATAGGTGCGGTGCTAATATTGGGGGTAAGGTTAGAGATGGGGTTGGAATGATCCATTTTATACTGGGTAAGGAAGACTGGTTAATGTTAGGCTCAAGTTTAAAAACATGGTTGGTTTTATGGCTAAGGTTCAAGTAAAATGGACTTAAAATGAGTATTGGATTCTCTTAGATGTTAAGCCCGAAAAGGGCTGTGACTCTGTGCGTGTCTCCTGGGCACCGCTCTGGCTGCCACCTGCTCCTTGGTCACATCGGAACTGAGCCAGCGCACTGGCCTATGTACTCAAGTGGACATTGTTTTCCTCGGTAGTGGTCCCCAATTCTAGCTGTACTGAGCTTCCTAAGGTCGACCTGAGCCTATCGCAGATCTTCCTTTTTTTTTTTTTCTTGGCAGGACCAGAGTTCGAACTCAAGACCTTGCACTTGCCAGGCAGGCATTTGTGCCACAAAGCTATCTGCCCAGCCCAATCACTAATCTTCTGTCGTCCTTAACTCGTAAGTAAGCATTTCCATAGTGGTGTGCACAGGCAGGAAGTGCGGAGTGAAGCTTCAGGTCTTGGAAGCATCTGCAAGGAGCCTCACTCCGGGGCTGTGCTCTAGCCGTGGGCAGGAGGGGACCACCTTTGTGTCCCAGGTCCCAGCAGGGAGTGCTGGCTTCGGAGGCTGCTTCCTCCGCGCCTGCAATGGAGCAGGTGGACGGTGTCCTACAGGAGGGGAATCCTGCTGATGGAGAACGGGACAACGGGACGAGGGTGGCAGGGATGCTGGCAGCCCCCAGACCCACTGCAAAGCCGCACCCCACAGGGCAGTGGCAGATCCCTAGGGTTCTAGACCGCGCTCTGAGATTCCAGGCGGAGCGCTCCTCTTTACCTGCTATGGCCTTTGTCGGTTTCCCTTGCTGCTCTGATTTCAACTGGAATTATTTCTCTGGGTTTCCGTTCAGTAGCTCCTGATGGCTGCTCCCATGGGCAGTGTTCTGGAACCTATTCTGGATGTTCCACCCAGCTGCACAGGATGGGGACAGCAGTACGTTTAAGGAGAGAAGTAAGTTTGTGTTTAGGTGAAAACTACAGAGGCTCAGGATGGACAAAATTATAAAAGGATTCATACGTGAGTAAGGGGAAGAAAGCAGAATTTTCTAGGAGAAAATATGGAAATGTTTCATTTTAAACAGAGAAAAAAGACCAGGAATATGTATAAAAACATCTCCAGTTCTGTATTGTTTTAAAATTCTTGTAGAATTTTTCTGTAGCTTGGAAAGCTGTGGGAAATGTATCCTGGTACATTCCTTGACAGTATCAGCAAACTACCTCTGCTGGCCAAATCCTATTAACTATATGTGCTTACAAATAAAGTTTTATTGGACCATAAATAATGAAAGAGAGAGAGAGAGAGAGAGAGAGAGAGAGAGAGAGAGAGAGAGAGAAAGAAAGAAAGAAAGAAAGAAAGAAAGAAAGAAAGAAAGAAAGAAAGAAAGAAAGAAAGACTTTTGAAACTTGGACAACCTTCACATCACCTTCATAAGCCTCTCCTTGTGTCTGATTATTTTTGATGTTTCCCTCTCTGAGGTGCTCTGTTTCTGCCTTTGAGAAAAACACAAAGTTCGAGGCCCCATTGATTTTTCCTTCTCCCTCATTAGTTTCTTTCTGTTCGGTGTTGCCAGGTTCGCTCTTTCCTTTCCTCTACTCTGAAAGCGGATGGCGAGGTAACTGCTGCTGTGGCAGCGAAGCTCGCCCGGGTAGACACTATGGCCAGAGTGACTCTTGTATTCTGAAGGTTTAAATGTCTTCTAGGAATCTCCCGTGTCTTTCCTCCTAACTTTTTCATGATTGTGTTCTATTTAACAATCATATTTTATAGAAATGAGAAGGTAACATCTCTCATCTCTTTCACTTAAAAAATGGTAGATTCAATGATAAGGCATTGTTAGTAGGGTTTGATGGTTTCAGTGTCCGTGTTAGTCATCTTTCCAGGCTACTCAATGGCAAAGATGCATAATTAAGCACTGCTTGAAGAGATTGAAAATTATGAAACTGAACAGATCTGTGCAAGGCCTTCTAAAGTAAACCTCAGACTTTTATTTGACCTTACTCATAATGTTCATTAGGAAGATAAACTGTCATATGAGCATTTGGAGTCTTGTATTATTAATAGTAAAGTAAGTAACACATAATTGGGGTTTGGTTAACATCTTAAATGCAGCTTTCTGGTTTGAGATTTAAATACCAATATATAGCCACATATCTTATCCATTATGTATTAAGGAATTTTAAAATCCCACTAAATGGTCAAGCTTGCTAAATGGCAAGCCTGTATTTCTTCAACAGAAAGGGTCAAGTTATGAAAATTCATGTTTAAGAAGAACTGCAGCTCTTGCGCTATTATTCAGAGTAAGGAATTTTGGTCTTTTAAAGAAAATGAAGTTACTTAGCAACATAAAATATTTTCTTTGTTTCTTTTTTTTTGAGATGGTGCTTCACTGTGCAGTTCAGGCTGCCCTTGAGCTCACCATGTATCCCAAGCTGCTTGCAAGCTTATAGTAATCCTGCCTCAGCCTCCAGAGTGCTGAGATCATAAGGCATGCAGCACCATGCCCAAATTCTACCAGAAATTAAGTAAGAGAACACGCGTGTAACCAATATTTTCAGTAACATCCCGTTTGTCCTCATGGTGAATGCGCCCCATGCTTTGTGAATCAGAGTGCAAGGGGACAAAGGGAAAACTCAAATTCAAAATCACGTGTCGTCATTCAGGGACACTAAACTGCAGAGGCGGGAAGGCCTGCTCCTCAGGCCTGGGTCTCTGGTCCCCTTGCCTTCTCACATTGTCCCACTGGCTGTCATGTCCTCGCTACACCCACTTGCTGTTATTACTACTTCCTGCTCTGCAGTCATACGTGCATGTGAAGCTATGTCTCCGTCACCCTCGTGCCACTGCAACTGTGGACACCAGGCTGGGTCTCATTTTTGTAGGCTGCAACTCTGCTGTCAGTGAGATTATAAGCCTGCGAGTCCACTGACAGCGCCTTCAGATCTTCCATCCTTCTGATAGCAGGGTAATTGCAGCACCTGACACGCAGCATTTATTCCGCTTCATGGGTGAATGTTCTCCTGCCCAGGTTAACTCTCTCCTGTTGAGCAGGGGTCATCACCCAAATAAGCTTCACAGAACAGCTAGACACCCCCATGGACACTGACGCTTTTCCTTGAGAAAGTGTTCTTTCCAGAGTTTCCAGAAGAAGGCTTTCACCCCAGTGATGACGCTGTCACGTCCAACAGGCTTCAGCGAGTTCTCCTCTCACCTGGACTTGACCATGGACCCTGTCTCCTCACAACTTTGTGCTAACGACTGTTATAAGGGCTTGTTCATGAACTGAGCAGGAAAGAGGGTGTTTGAAAGAAAACATATACCCAATTTCTGTCTTATATTTCAGTCTGTCTTCAAAAGAAGAAGGAAATTGGATTTAGGGAAGAGTGAGTTCACATGCTTCATTCAACAATATCAGTAGTTACTGGAATAAAATGTAACAATGACAATGCAAAGACTTGGGATCCAGGTGCAGGAAGTGTGCTCGCTCAATGCTAATAATAACACCAGCCAAAAGGGCTTATCTTGTTATATTGGACCATCGAGATGGCTCAGCAATCTAAAGTACTCACTAAGGTAAGCTTATGCAACCGCAGAGACCACAGTTTGATCCCTAGCACCACATGCTGTGCCAGCCCCAGCCCCAGGGCAGGCTGAACTGGCCAAATGATATATATATATATATATATATATATATATATATATATATATAT